>JAPMOB010020499.1:0-11877 GCA_029875015.1 Lepomis gibbosus | reverse complement strand
ATACATACATATACATACATACATACATACATACATACATACATACATACATACATACATACATACATACATACATACATGCATTTACATATACATAGATATATGGATATATATTCTCAAACAAACAAGAACAGTTATCAGATGGACAGATGATGTCCCTAAAACATGCAAATTTACATTTTGTGCAGTGACAGTAGCCAGTACTGTTGGATTGGGGTAAGATATGCACCTGGAGATGTAAGACAGCATTGAAGACACACAGCACTAGAAAGGACAGAGAACATCAGAAACAATCACACTCATCTCTGAAAAGGTCCAGAGGTTTATATTCACCCAATGGGATGAGAATTCCTTTTGATGTTAATTCCATTTATATAGTGCAAGGTACTGAAGGCAAGTCCAAGTTGAGTATTTACTGGTGTGTGCTTGCTGATTTATCAACCAGTCCTGGGATCTGCTTTGATGAAGTAGTTTTACATACAGTATGTGATTTACTGAAGCAACTCTAGTGGGAGGTTCTAAACAAAAATCAGTATAATGGCGAATTGGCACACAGTTTAGCAGCTATGCTATGCAACTGTCATGGTGGTAAATGAATGGCTTGAGCTTGTTCTTCACGGAGACAAACACTAACCTGGAATGGATGACTGTTCCTGGTGGTGGGTTGCAGTGGATGTGATGAAGCTTGACTTGAAGTACAGGCTTGCCGTTTATGGATTATCTTTATCTTGCAGATGTGTATGCTATTGTAAGACCTGTTTTGCCTCCCACCATTCAAACAAAGCAACTGAATGCAAAGCTGCATTAAATTACATAGCAGTGAGGTCCACCACCACAGCCATGTGTTTCCCCCTGCATAGCATTATCTCCATAAACTTCAGGTCATCCATTCACATTTCAGGTTTTTCCTCCTGGGACCTTTCATTAAACTCTTGCTTATATTGTGTCACCAGGAGTTCCTCAGTTTTGGTAACAGAGATGCTATTGTACTGAAACAGCCCTTGCACTGTTGCTGCTGTTCTGGTATCCACCGCTTAAAGGCCATTTCACTATCCATCCATGTGAGACAATCCTTACAGCCTTTGCAAAGCCAAAGCAAGCGCCCTCTTAAAAAGACTTATCTTTGTGCATTCTTTTCTTCAAATTATTGCAGTCTATGTCTCCGTTTCCTTTCTTCTTGTAGACCACGAGCGGTAACTTGACACCATTCACAGCCCCAGCCCTCTTACCAGTGATGGACGTTAGATTAAATATGTGCAATGCAGATGATTAAATGGGCACTCAACTGAATATGTTTGGGTTGTGGACAAAACAAGAGGGGATGTTGTCTTGGGTCAGAAACTCTGATGCTTTTCACCCTTTTCTGACATTTTATAGACCAAAAAACGAATCCATTAATCGAGAAAATAATCAACAGATTAAGGACAATAAAAATAATCGTTAGCTGCTGCACTAATGAACAAATCCACTTAGGTTTAGCTTGCAACATTTACAAATGTCAACATTTATAAATGACAAAAACTCAATTTAAATAAATGAATCCTCCATTTAAATATGTAGTTTGAGGAGGCAGAAACTCTAACCTGAAAATAATCTGGATAGCAGAAGAAATGTTGATTAAAGAAAGGATGTTAACACAACGGCCTACTGACTTTTATGCCTTATTTTTCGTGAGCCACGTACTCCAAATACTGGATGTCCTGATTCCAAACTATTAAGCTGATCTGCTCTATGTATTGTTGTAATAGATGAATATTTAACTGAGAAATTCTGACTCCTGAAATTGATCAGCTATATTGTTTGGTCGTCGGTTGGACTACAAGAACGCACAGGAGTGCAGTTACATAGTTATGTTTATGTTCCTTCACAGGCATGGTAACCATATTTAAATATTTAGTCCATTGCTTTTTTCTGATTGGGATGACTTCACAGAGATTTTGACCAAACAGGAACCCGGTCCAAAGTGGAACCAGCTATCAGAACCCAGCGTGAAATTTGCGTTTTGTGTAAGCGTTGACTTCTCTCAAATTCATCACACGCACTCGCACAAGACAGACAGATTGACTCAGCTATGAACGTCCTCACAGAAACACAGCTGGTCTAGCTTTGAAATGTTTAGAAAACGGATGTTTTGGAAAGAAACGTGGCTTTTCAAGGTTGGAAGTTTGTAGATAGTACGACTGTCCAGAAGGACTGAATAGTAAGCCACCACCATCCATCTCTATCTACCTGTGTAGATACAGTCAGATTTGGGATTGTGATTTGGTTCTCTATCTTCCCTTCACATCTTTTTCTCTCCCTGTCTCTCTCACCTCTCCTGTCCGTTCTCTGTGCTTCTTCTGTCCCATTGTCTGTCTCTGTCCTCCTCCTGCTGCAGGTTATATTCCTGCCTGGCTAATGGGAGTCCTGATGAATTCCAACGTGGAGAGCAGCTCTACAGGATCAGAGCTGTCAAAGACCCCCTGCAGATCGGTGGGTTGAGTTGTCACTTTTACCTTCTGTAGACTCAAAGAGACAGCTTTCATTCCAAACAGTGCACCGTATAGTTTGCTCAGTATGGCTTACCAGTCAGCTAGACTTAAGCCTATAATGACGACATGTGCAGCTTATGTATATGATGTGATTCTAAGTCACTTCCATTGTATCTATAAGTCACTCTTTAGTACATGTCAGATTCACTCATCAGCACCATTTTAGTTTTATAAAACTTAAAAGTGCCATTGAATGAAGTGAATTAAATAAGTTTAAAGAATGTTTTTTTTTCTTTCTTTGTCCGACCTGTTGCAACCCAAAAGAATGTGCACTCTTTTCTAGTTTGTCCTGCAACTGCTGTTCCCTTGGAATAAATACATTTCTGTCTCACCTTGTATTTCCTGTTGTCTCCTGGAATTCTGTGTTCGTCTGTCTTTCTGTGACTCGCTCTCTCTCTCTTACACCAGGCTTCCATCTGAGTGCTACAGTGGTGTCCAGTCAGGCCGGTCAATCTAAAGGAGCCTACAACGTGGCTGTCATGTTTGATCGCTGCCGCATCACTTCCTGCAGCTGCACCTGTGGTGCTGGGGCCAAATGGTGCGCCCACGTGGTGGCACTCTGCCTCTTCAGGATCCACAATGTGAGTTTGTGTCCACACAAAGGAGTTCTATCAAACTATACCACACTTTCATCAAATCAGCTCATCTCATTTATGATCAAGATAAAACCAAACAAAAGTATTATTTTTATTGTTATGTATCAGGTACATCATCAGCGGATGTGGAGGAGGAGGAGGTGTCAGGGCCAATATTATTGGTCCAGTCCAGAGGGAATTTACACCATTGTGCTGACCTCATTTATTTTATTTCAATCAAAATCAACTGGGCAACTTTTTGACTTTTTGCTCCCAAAATTGTTAATGAATGATGAGAATTTTACTCTTGGTGGTGGGCCCACAGAGTAGCGGCTCCATGTAGTTCTTTCGGGCTGTGCCTGGTTGAGCCCCATGAGTCACGGCACTGCAACCAGTATTTTGCCAGCGAGTTCTCCTCCTAGGTCTCCTGGTTTTCTGGCGAGGTGCTTCAGCTCCTTCTTGGACAGTTCATGTAGGGTCTATGAATTGTTCTTAATCTGGTCCCTCCCCTGGGGCACATTTGCCTTAGTATCCTACCAGGGGCAATTTATGTATTTGTGTGTTAGTACTCTCTCAATGCCGTGTTTGTGTGCATGCAGGCATCAGCAGTGTGTCTGAGGGCTCCAGTCTCTGAGTCTTTGTCCAGGCTACAGAGGGACCAGCTCCAAAAGTTCGCCCAGTACCTCATCAGTGAGCTGCCTCAGCAGGTAACCTCCACGTCCTGGGCCAGTTGTTCTCTTTGTGTGATGTACATGTCATATATCTGGACAAAACAAGCTTTTGTCAGATGACTCATTCAGTTTTGTGTCTCCAGATCCTACCCACAGCTCAACGGCTGCTGGATGAACTGCTGTCCTCTCAGTCCACTGCCATCAACACCGTGTGCGGAGCTCCAGGTATAGTATCTGAAATAAAAACATACATACAGCGAGAGAATAAGCTTGAGCTGGACTAATGTACACTGTATATTTACAGTTAGTGAAGAACAACTGAGCATTTCATTCATTCTTGTATCTGAAGTGAGAGTGTGGATCAGTTTAAGTTTTAGTAATTATTACATTTTTCTGCATCTAGATGGCGCTGATGTTACCTATAGAATGTGGAGAGGTTCTTGTGTGTTTACACACACAGCAGGGGTGGCCAAACTACGGCCCACAGTCCTACCGTGACCCACTATCTGATTTTAAATGGCCCGCAGTGAATTTTTAAAAATAAAATAGAATATGGCTTAAGCTTATTTCTAATAAATTGCACTGGACATTGCACATCCTAGTTTAAACGCTAAATTTCATCTTGACCAACAACTCGACCTACAGTAATGGATTACTAGTTGATGAAACCGTTTACCTCAGATTAAACATGGCGGAACCAAAAAGATCCTAGATCAAGAACAAATCAACATAGTGAGTGAATGCTGAAAATATCAGGATGGTCCACGATTCCTTTTATTCCTCAAAAATGTTTGGCCACCATTGCGCTATTGTTTATTTATTGAATGGAGGAGATCTATCGTTGCGGCCAGAAGATTTGGACAGGAGATGTCATTTCTCTCTGAGCTATTGTCCATCTCCAAGATGTCGCTGCAATTTGAGAAAATGGAAACAAACAATAGAACAAATAAAAATGTTTAAAGTTTATCATGCAGGACAGATTTTCTCTGGTTGCTTTGCTCTGAGAAAACTCAAATTATCACCGTATAATATATATATATGTGTGTGTGTGTGTGTGTGTGTGTGTGTGTAGACCCCACAGCAGGCCCTTCAGCGTCTGACCAGAGCACTTGGTATTTGGATGAGTCGACCCTCAGTGACAACATCAAAAAGACACTGCACAAGTTCTGTGGGCCTTCACCTGTCGTCTTCAGGTACGAGACATAATTGTCCTAATCACTAATTTCTTAATGTCTTTAGATGATTTTCTCCCTTTCAGAATAAAAACATGAGCGCACATGTCAGCCTTTTGTTTGATAAAGACACAAACCCTAATACATTAGTAATATTTGATTAAAATCTGTGTGTGTGTGTGTGTTAAACCATAGTGACGTAAACTCCATGTACCTGTCGTCCACCGAGCCACCAGCCGCCGCTGAATGGGCGTGTCTGCTACGACCTCTGAGGGGCAGAGAGCCAGAAGGCATCTGGAACCTTCTGTCCATCGTCAGGGAGATGTTCAAGAGACGAGACAGCAACGCTGCCCCGTTGCTTGAGATCCTCACTGAGCAGTGCCTCACCTACGAACAGGTACTTCCTCAACATGACACAGGCTCCCAGCTGCTGGAAATAAACCACTGCAAAGATTAAAACCTTCACACGAGCATGTTGGTGTTAATGTAGCGGGAAAAGTTGTTGTAGACATGGGAGAGGACTTAAACCTCCCGCACATATTCATTTTAAATGCTTTAAAATTGAAGTACTTGTTCCATACTGCACATTCTCTGACACACACACATTCGCACACCTCATTGAGTTGTCTGTGTGTGTTCAGATTATCAGCTGGTGGTACAGTGTTCGGACCTCAGCGTCCCACAGCAGTGCAAGTGGCCATACAGGGCGCAGCAACGGCCAGTCAGAGGTGGCGGCTCACGCCTGTGCCAGCATGTGTGATGAGATGGTGGTGCTCTGGAGGCTGGCAGTGCTCGACCCCACTATGAGCCCCTGCAGGTCAGACCACCGACAGCAGGCTGCACACTGCTTATGGTTCTTCTTAAACTGTTACAGAATTTGGTCATGAAATATGATAAAGCCATGGCGGAGTTATGTAATATCAGTACGTTTATGATTTAAAATTCATTTTAACCTTAAGTAGGGACTTAAACTGTATTCTTTCTTCCAGGCGCCTGGAACTTTCAGGCCAGCTGAAGCAGTGGCACCTGAAAGTTATAGAGATAGTGAAGCGAGGACAGCATCGCAAGTCCCTGGATAAACTGTTCCAGGGCTTCAAGCCCGCCGTGGAGTCCTGTTTTTTCAACTGGGAGGTGGCCTACCCGCTGGAGGGCATCACTTACTGCAGCGCTGACAAGAAGAGCGCCACCTTCTGCTGGTCCAGGGCAGTGCAGCTCCAGAGAGGAGCCAAAGCTGCTGCAGGAGGGGGTGGAGAATCTTCTGAACCAGGGGGAGGGGTGAGAGTTGAAGGTGGAGCTGGGGGGGATTATAAGGGAAGAGGAAGTGGTCACTCGTCCCAACAGGAGGTGGCAGTGCGACCCAAGGAGACCATACTGACCAAGAGGAAGGGTCTGTCAGTGAGCGGAGGGGGAGGGATGCTGGTCCGTCTGGGAGGGAGCGTCTCTCTGTCCCTGGAAGACGGAGGAGGAAAGTGCATGTACAAAGGGCCAAGCTCCTCCTCTGGGGGGAAACTGAAACTGACACAGGGAGGTGGGAAGGGGGCATCTGTAGGAGGGCCCGGAGGAAGTGGAGGGTTAGGAGGTGGTAAGCATGCCAATGCCAAGCGGAGAACCAGCAGTGAAGACAGCTCCCTGGAGCCGGACCTTGCTGAGCTCAGCCTGGACGACGGCTGCAGTCTGGCTCTGGGGGCTGAGGCCAGCAACACTTTTGAGTTTCTCCCTCCACCGCCTGAGATGTTGCCCTCCCCAAGTCCACTGCTCCGAGACTCACGCAAGTACAGCAGCAGCAACGGCGGGAGCAAGATGTTTGAAACAAAGCATGTCAGCCATGTCTCATCTGTACTTCCTGCTGCGGAGCCTGGTCCACCTTGCTTCCCTCCAAAAGAGACAGCGCCGACTGTTATGGACATACCTGCCGCTGCAGAGCTGGAGGTGGAGCCTGTCCAGAACAGAGAGGAAGATGTAGACTCGGCAGGCAGTACCCAGCCTTCCACTTCCACCACTAGATCAGGGACCAATCAACCGTCTGCCAAGCCACCGCGGAGCCGCAGAGAGCCGGCGTCTGCTGCACCAGCAGCAGGAAGCGGGGCAGCAGCTGCAGGTGGACTAGCTAACCAAGGAGCAGAGGCAGCAGGTGGAGCTGCAGGAGGAGAATCTGTGGGTGAGGACGACTATCAGGCCTACTACCTGAGCGCTGCCTCAGAGGAGGGAGCAGACAGACAGCTGGCTGACAACCACCAGGAGGAGGAGCCAGACATCTTTGCAGGGATGAAACCGCTGGAGCAGGAGGGGCGCATGGAGGTAAGGAAGGGAGACCAAATGTTGTGCTGGTTCAATGTTCAGAACTTTGCAGCAGATATTTACAGAAATAGATAAAACCTGCACTTGAAAGATGTTTTACTCATGTCATTGAACATAAAATATCCTATTACAGATTACAGGCTGCCACATCCTACTATCAGACCCAAAACCCATTCACAAAAAAGTAATTGCACTGTTAACCAATTGCAGGTGGAATACAATGGAGGACAATGAACTGAACGGAAGACATTTCAACAAGTTCTAAAATGCAGGCCTCACTAATGATTGACATAATGTGCAGGGCTAACACACTGCCGGTGTGGCAGTTTGGATTTGGATTGTTGCATACTGCTGCCTTCATTTACATCCTCCAAATAACTGGTTTAGATCATTGAGTTAAAGTTGAATTCACTTGTTGCTTTCCTTTAGTCGTGTTAGTGTCCACCTGTCTTTACAGCAAAGCTTGCGAATAAAATGTTAAAATGAAGAATTGCCAAAAGTACCAAATTAAGATGCAGGCTGTTAAAAAACAAATTAAAAAAAATCTTTTCAATCAAAGTGCTGGCTCATTATGGATCTTACTGAGTCACATACAATGGCTTTAATTTTTACTTTTCACCTGCATTGTACAAAAATGTACAATTGCTGTGTGTGTGAGTGCAGGTGCTGTTTGCCTGTGCAGAGGCTCTACATGCTCATGGCTACAGTAATGAGGCATGCCGGCTGGCTGTGGAGCTGGCCACCGACCTGTTAGCCAACCCTCCAGACCTGAAAGTGGAGCAGCCGCAGACTAAGGTAGATACAGTCAGATCCTAGCACCCTGGAACACATTCTCTGACATGTCTTCTCTACTTCTGTTGTTCAATCTCATTGTTCTAAACTCTAAAGTAAAATTAAAGTTTAGTTTCATGTCCTGATTATTTCCCTGGTTGTTGGATTTAGGGTAAGAAGAGCAAGGTGTCAACCACCCGTCAGACGCAGGTAGCCACTAACACACTGTCCAAAGCCGCCTTCCTCCTCACTGTCCTCAGTGAACGACTGGAGCTCCACAACCTGGCCTTCAGCACCGGCATGTTCTCCCTGGAACTCCAGAGACCACCGGCATCTACCAAAGCTCTGGAGGTCTTTCACTCTCACCTAATTACACACACACTCTGCACGCCCAGCAGTGCTCAATTAATAATGCTGTAAAACGCTGTGGCTCTAATGCAGTCTTTATTATCTAATTATATCCTGTTTATGCAGAGGTGTAAAGAAAAATGTTGTGTATGCCAAGCACTGTGGAAAGGTTGAACCATCATTAGCATTAGAAGTCAGGATCTACTGGCCGCAGTGAGTGAGTGATAGGTCATTTGTTAAGAGGGTTTTTCCTCACTACATAATTTACATGGCCTCAGGAGACTTTGATTTAACGAGCCGTATTGACTAATCTATTGTCATTTCATGCAGGACTGCAAGTAACAGATATTTTCATTATTGATTAACCTCCCAGTTACTTTTTCAATTTATTGATTCACTCTTAAAGTAAAAGTAAAAAGCCACAGACATTCGGGAAACAACTATGTAAAACAGAAAAAAGCAACAAGTTTGAGCGACTGGAACAAGATGGTGTTTGCCACTTTTTCACACTTTTTGCTTGAAACGATGAATTGATTAACAAAATGGTAAAAATAGTATTTGAAAAATTGGTAAACAAAAGGGAAACGCACTGTGAGACAGATTGCCCTTCAGGTTTTCTGTTATGCAAAAAGTGGATTATGCTAACTTTCATTTCTGCCTCCTTTTGCCCACCAGCACACAATCAGATCTCTCCAAAATGTTGCATTCCTGTGCCTTTCATTAGATAGCTACAGTGCAGAGATGAGAGAGAGATTAGGAATGTGTTTAAGGTCCCCAGTCTGACATGAACAGTTGGTGTTCATAGTTGGCTCCTTAACCCCAGAGGCCACCGGGGTGCCTCAGCAAATAATAATATTAAAACCCCATACAGATCTCTAAGTGGCCAGACAACTGCTTTCTTTCACTGATAGGATTTAACAACAAAAAATGATTAAAATGAAGAGTGGGTTGCACGGGTTATTTTTTCTCTTCTTTTATTTCACCCATGGTCTGCCCACATCAAATCATTTTCCCTACCGCAAAGTAAGAGCTAAATCATTATCAATATAAGCAGGTTAGCCACAAAAGAGACATGATGCAGGCCCAGTGCACTGGATAGTGTTGTTCCAGTGAAGACTGAGCATGTCGGTGTGTCACTCAGGGTAGGAGCGACTGCCAAACGCTATAAATGTAGATAACCAGAGTGTTCATTTTGGGAAGGGTTTCCTTATTCGTGTATAAACCTCATGTGTGTCTGTGTTGTATCCGAACTATGAATATATGCTTATAGAATGTGGAGACATGAACGTGTGCCACACATACTGATGTTATCTCTGTGGGTCTGCCAGGTGAAGCTGGCCTACCAGGAGTCGGAGGTGGTGGCTCTGTTGAAGAAGATTCCATTGGGCCTGGCGGAGATGTCAGCCATCAGAGAGAGAGCCGAGCAGCTCAGAGACGGAAACTTCTGTGATTACAGACCTGTGCTGCCTCTGATGCTGGCCAGCTTCATCTTTGATGTGCTGTGTACCCCAGGTAAGCACCGGTTACTGTTTGATGGTTGGAGTTAAAATGTTGAACTCCACTTCTGGTGTTTTTGCAGTGAAGACGGTCTTTAAGCAACTGAACTGTTTTCTAGTTTTAAGTTTGTCCTGATAAGCATAATCATCTAGTTTTCTCTTTGCAGTTTTTTTTCTTGTCAGCTCCAGCTGAAATAGATCAAATATCCTACAAAGACAAATCAAACCAGCTACATTTTAAACAAGTTTTATTATCTTTTTTATTTAAGAATTTTTGAGGGGATTTTCCCTTTATTTGACAGTTGAGATACAGACAGGATGTGTTATGCCACCTTGCCTCCCAAAAAAGTTTTGATAACCTAATGCAAATGATGTTTGACAAGATTATTTTGACAATAATATAAGATCTAATCATCAGATTCAATTATTCTGACTTTTTGCATGTGTTAGCCACCAAGTTAACTTTTCTTAACTCAAAGTGACTGAAGAACTGTTATTTGGCTAAACTGAGATATTTAAATGGGAACTTCAAGAATTAACATTCCTTTCACTTTTCTCCATATTGTTTGTGCAGTTGTGTCCCCAACGGGTTCCCGTCCACCAAGCCGCAACCGCAACAACGAGATGCCTGGCGACGAGGAGCTGGGCTTCGAGGCTGCTGTCGCCGCACTCGGTAAATTTATTCTTGTCCCGTTCCTTCATTTCTCTCCTGTTTCTGTGTCTCAGTGTCTCTTGTTCTGTCCTCGCCGCTTCTCTCACATCCCACAACTTTATCTAAACTGCCCACTGTCCCTGATCCCGTCTCCCCCACACGTCCTGCTGTAATCCTTCCTCGGCCCTCTGTCTGCCTGCAGGTATGAAGACTACAGTAAGTGAGGCGGAGCATCCTCTGCTGTGTGAAGGAACTAGACGGGTGAAGGGTGACCTGGCTCTGGCTCTCATGATCACCTATAAGGATGACCAGAGCAAGCTCAAGAAGGTAGCCGTCTCTCCTGTCTTGCCCTCATTTTGACCATTTGATAAGAAAATGGCAACTTTTTTTCCAAAGTAAATTTCAGATATCACTGGTACGACTGAAGCTGTGCCAGGCAGAAACTATTTTGCCTGAAGAGAAAAATATGTTCTTGTGTAGCAGAGGTGTGGCAGGTGACTGGCTTTGGAAATAGAATGAGAGAAAGACTGAACCTGGAGAACGCTGATATTAAATGTTTTTCACAGTTCCACTTTATTGATGATTATTTGGTGATAAAAATGTTTTCTTCTTACACCTGTTTTCCTTGTTAAACAGAAAAATACCTTCTGAACTCCAGTTTCTCTTTCTCCCAACGTATTTCTGTGTTAACTTACTGTAAAACACACTTCATTAAAACTCGACAGAGCAAAATAAAACTCACCTGAACTGTCCCCAACTGTGATTTGGTGGATGTTAACCTATTCTGGCTCTACACCAGGGATAAGCAAACTAATTATTAACACTTTTTTTTTCTCTCCCTTTCCTCTGCCCCACCCCCAGATACTGGATAAGTTGTTGGACAGGGAGAGTCAGACCCACAAGCCCCAGACCCTGAGCTCTTTCTACTCAAGCAAGCCAGCAGCTGGCAGCCAGCGCAGCCCATCCAAACACACTGCCGCTGGCCACAGTGGGGTGAGCGGGGCCACCGGGGGCGTCTGCAAACACACACCCTCATCTTCATCTGCGACCACTGTAGCGGCCTCGTCTTCCAGCTCTTCCTCTGCCGTGGCACTGGCTGGAGAAGAGGTGGCTCATCAGGCTGAACTGAACCCAGTGCAGAACAGTTCAGCAGGGGAAGGTCCTGCTGAGAACAGGCAGCATGGTGAGAACCTACCTGCTCTGTCTTACTATACTGCAGAACATCCACAGCAGCTTCATGTTTTTCACTATAATGTAATAGGTAGTAACAGGTAATACTGTAGTAAGGCAAGGCAAGGCAAGGCAAGGCAAGTTTATTTGTATAGCACATTTCAACAACAAGGTAATTCAAAGTGCTTTACAC
>JAPMOB010020436.1:0-13717 GCA_029875015.1 Lepomis gibbosus | reverse complement strand
GTAGATTTAAATAGTGGCAGCGCGCGCCTCACGCGAGCAGGGATTAGGCCTATAGCCTATGCTCCGAAAACGGACACTGCGGGGGGTGATGCTTGCTCACACCTAGCATCTGCAGCCTGTAAGCTGCTGAGTGACTGACAATCTACTAGGTTCAGTGGAATGTTCCTTGAACTTTCTCCAAGGTCCCCCAGTAGGTCCTTCAGAGGTCTTAGGGTATTTATCAAATATCCTGAAAGCAAAAATAAAGTTTTGCTATGCAGATACATTTGAAAATTTCTGACTTATACTATCAGAGCAGTGAGATGGAATTACTGTTTAGTAGAAGGTCTTCCAGTGGTGCTTAATCATGCAGGGCCTGCAGCACTAAACTCACTTCTAATTCCCTCTGGCCTCCAGCTTACAGCAAACATGTAAAAGTCAAGAGAGCAGTTCATGGTACCAAGCAGAATATAAAACACTGAGCATGTATGATACATAAAGTACTGTGTAGTGTGCCACTATGTTATTAGTGACTCAGTGTTTCATGAATGAAACAAAACTGTCCATATTTTCAGACTGCTGTCCTTGCACTCTTTTCTATAATAAAATAGTCTTTCATTTTTATGGCCATAAAATGTATCCAGCCCATGAAGGACCACGTTGCTTTCAATTCAAGGATAAGGAGTGAAATGTTCAAATTGCACTTGCAAGGTTTTGGCACAACAGTGGCCCTAATCTTCAGTTGTAGCAAACTGATGTGATGGTCTTTTCTTCAGTGTGACTGGTTCAGTTTGCATGTCCACAGTTATCTGTAGCCAACAGGCAAATAATCTATTTCTGCTTTGATATTCATGTTATTACATTGTTTTGATGAGTTATAATAAGTGGATTGAAAGCATGAATTAGCTTTCAGTGAAGGTTGCTCAGCACAGGTCAGATATATGTTGATATGTGAAAAGAAATAAAGCAGTTTCAGGTCATAGTCATATATTAAATCCAGTCTGAATCTGATATTACATTAATTTTATTCCCCCATTATTTTTGTTTACATAATTTTATTCACTTTAATCAAGTCGAAATGTTCACCTTGTGTCATTACTGTGATGTACTTTCAACTTTCCTCATGTTGTCCTCACTATCAAAATTCTGCTGGCATTGTAAACTTGTAGAAGAAAACACATGATGGCCAATCACAGATCTTGTGATCCTCTCGTGGCATCTCAGCAGCTGCAGTAGTCCCATAGTTTTCAGTAGCAATTTGGAGTAAGCAATTTACTGACATTACATTGCACACTTGATGTTGTGTCCCACTAATCACTAGTATCTAAGCCAACTTGGCTAATGGATGCTGATACTGAACAATCAGTCATCATAGCTGGCATGTATCAGCTGTTGCTCCTAAAACCTCTACCACCTTATGGTGTGTTTTAAGTAAATCTCGGATAGAAAAAGTAACTGTACCTTTGTCAATGTTGGTTGTACCCTACATATCCATTGACTGTGCCAAGCAGAACTGGTTTCTGGAAACATGCATATTCAGACAGGAGAAAAACTGAGCTGTGGCCTCATAATCTCAGCCAACTACCTTGTTGACTGTCACCTCACCAGTGGAGTTTGCATGGCTGCTCATCTTAAAAAGAAATGAGCATTTTTCCAACGACCTCTCCATCGTTCACACAACAAACACACACAGTATTCACAGCCATTCTGACTATGGAGTTTCTCCCTCTATATCTCCCTCAGAGCATGACGAGTGTGCCAGCGGTCAAAATTTGTGTGATGAGAACGCCATCTGCACCAACACCATCAGAGGACACCTGTGTACCTGCAAGCCGGGCTACGTGGGTAACGGCACCATCTGCAGAGGTACGTTCATGCCCTGGAACAGCCCTGCAGACACAAACACACACAAAAACAGAACAAAATCCTTCCTCCAAACCCACTGATGGTGGCTGAACCTCTGCTCTATAACATCATGGGCGGTCTGGTTCACTTCTCTTTCACATCACCTAACCAGACAGCAGCTGCTACAGAGATGGTGGCAATTGATTCTGGACCAGTTTCAGCCTGCTATCCCACAGGTGTGCAGCATCATCCCTCACGGCTCACCCTGCTCCATGTTGAATTGTTGCTCCACCTAGGCGCCTCGCTTGATTGGCCCTGCCTAATCATACAGACGGAGGAAAGGAAGAGGGTGGAAATGAGAAATGTTTTCTGTGAAGTGTGTGCTTGAGCAATATGTAAACAAAAGAATTTAATCTCTTTATAAAAGCCTGTATTCAGGCTACTGCACTCTGTTTTAGTGCACTCCAGCCTAACAGCTAAGGCACTTGTTGGTTGGGTGCTCTCATCTTCAAAAAATTACACAACAGGGACAGTCAATGATTAAATCAAAAGTGCTTCAATAAAATAAAATCAATAAATCCTGAAATGGATACTTAACTCAGTATAGTGCCGCATATCATTTTTTTAGACACCTAGGTAACAAATCCTCTGAACAGCAGTTACAAAGTTCTTCACATATTGTCAAATAGAGATATGAAAATACACATCCATACATACAACCATAAACACCACCATACATAATACATACATAGGCAAAATACATAGACAAGATTAACATACAGCCAAAATAAACAAACTAATGGCAAACAGAGTGTTTTTGAGAAGCCTAACCTGTGAGTTTTCAGCAGCAGACAACAACAGATAGAGCAGACTTGATGGAATGGGGAAGGCTATTCCAGAGTTTATGAGCTACAACCAAGCAATTTGTCAACAGCCTAGCTGCTGCATTTTGCACTAGGTGAAGACGGGCTAAAGAGGACTGAGCAATGCAAGTAAAGAGGGAGTTACAGTAGTGTAAACGAGAAAAGATTACGGTATGTACTGGAAGTGTCATGTTTTTAGCTGATAATATAGCTTAGATTTTAGCAATAGCTCTCAACTGAAATAAACAAGACTGAATGAGCTTAGTGACATGGGATTCAAAGTTCAAATGTTGGTCAAAAAGAATACCAAGATTCTTGAGGTGGTCTTGATATTGGTCTTGGCCTCCTTAGTAAAACAATCAAGGCCGATCACAAGGACCCCAGTTTTGTCAGAACTGAGATTGAGACAAAATTATCAGACATCCAGAAGTGTGTAACAGAAGCTAGGTCATAAAGGGTGATAATGTTATTGAGGTTATTAGTAAAGTACGTACTTTTCACAGACAGTCACAGAGCTTCACAGCATTATTAACATTTAAGGAACAAAAACAGAGAAAGAAAATAAAAAGATAATAGAAGATAAAATGACCACCCGAGCCACCTGAAGAAGTGAGCTATAAAACAGCCTGTGATAAAAATACACAATAGCGCATCATCTAGTAAGATAAATCACAAGTAGTAAAATAATTCACAATTCAAATACACATTAATGGTAAAAGAATTCACAATTAATACATAGCACATCATAAAAAAATGCATGTCTAAACAGGTGTGTTTTTAGCTGCTTTTTGAAGGAATCTACAGAAGAGTCCTGATGTGTTAAATCAACGGCAGGACTTCAGACACACCTGTGAAGCACAGTGACTTATAAAATATGGGGATTACAAATTAATCAAGCTTTGTAGTACTCCTAATTGTCAATTTCAAGGTTTCAGCTTTGGTCACATGTGTCTAAAAACAGACATCCTGCCATTGAAAGTGAGTTTTAAAATTTCTTGAACATGCTGGTATAGTGCAACCTTGATATGTTACTTGGTTTCAGTAGTTTGTCACAATCAATGCAGATGTCTGGCCAATTAACATTGGCCTGTGGCTAAAACTAGCCATTTTTATGGCCAAATTCAAAATACGGATCTTAAAAAAACCCTCTGTGAGCAAGTTATTGAATAACATCAGTCAATGCTCTTTATTTTTACAACAAGAGTGACTTATTACTGTTTTATTATACCAAAATGAGTTTCTATTCAGAGGGAAGCTGCACTGTGTTAAACGACTCATTTATCGAACTAAAAATTGCATTTATGCTCGTTTACAAGTTACACGAAAAGCACTTGCAGTTGTATTTGTTTCTTTATTGTAGTTATCTGACCCTTATATAGTGTTAATGAGAGATGAATATTTATGGAGGTTTGTGTAGCTGCTTACATTCCTTCTGGCATTCTTAGGTGTGTTGGTGTGCACATGCAACCTTCAAATTTAGATTCTGGTTATGTGTCCACCCAAGTACTAAATTTAACTGTATATTTACACTGAAGGCTGCCCACTGGGACTTTTGCAGCAGGATTGGGGCAGCTGAAGCAGGACAGTCGACAGCAGTTCATCTAAGCCCGTTATAGAGTCTGAGGAGACTCATTAGAGCGTTTGCAGCTTCTACAAGCCAGAGGAGCGTCACAGCTCATGCTCCCTGATGTACAACAAATATCACTAGGGTCTATCATCAGAGCTGCAGAAATAGGAGAATCATCCAGGGAGCTGTCCCCTGTCCACAAGAGTATTAACAGTCATGTTTACACTGGAGCCAGTGAGGTGAAGAGAGGGAAACACACAGTATGTATTCAGTTTTCTAAAGCTCTGTTGTTTGCCAAGTAACCAGGAATCTATGATGCAACATCTTTTTCATTGATATTAGGGTTGTGTTTTAATGGACATTAAGAGTAATATATGAAACATTGCAATTTGTAAAATCATTTAACCAATGTGCTGATAGGCATAGCATTGTAGCACACTAAGTTTTTCAATGTCAATCTTTGAAATTTAATACTGGATTTAGTTTGCAGAGGTGGGTACTCAAGTAACTTTTTTTTACTTGTCAGAGTAGTTTTAATGCATCATAATTTTACTCTTATTTGAGTAGTGAAGAGAAAAATCATTACTTTTACATTTGGATACATTCATCGTGTTATTTCACTATTTATTTATTTATTTATTTACCGCAGTCAAGTATCCACATGACTCTGTAAGAGCAGAGTAAAGGCTGAAGCTACAGCATGGTAGTATGGCTTTCAAATGGCGCTATCAGCTAATATGTATGCTACAGATTAAAATGTAGCGTACCGTGCAGCCATCCCTGTCTCATCCCAGGGCTCCCGATACAGGTGCCTCGTCAGGCTTTCGTCGGTATCTGAGGCCCTCAAATGAGAGAGAGTTGGTGCAGCAGGTTGCGTTTGTGAAGTCAATAGGCTACACCGTGCTGACACTGAGCTGACAGAGAGCAGTGACTGTTACGTTAATGATAATATGTTTAATAATAAATAGCTACACACAGTATATCATGCATAAAACCTTTCTGCCTTAAGGTAAATATTCAAACTGACAGTGTAGAAGCAGTCTGCATTTAACTAGTCATGCTAATTAGTGTAAGTAATGATGAAGACAGACCAAGTTGAAGGGACATGACGGTGGGATAGACCTATTCTTACTGCTGAACTGCTGAATTACTGCATGTAGGCCTGGTGCTGACTGTGAAAGTATCAGGCATGTTTGTCTTATTGTAGTAATAGTAATAATAATAATAATAATAATAAGCAGCCATTCTTCTACAGTTACGGTTCTCAGAACAGCTTGTTTGCGACCTGACCTTTCTTCCCCTGAGAGGGAAGAATTTAGAAAGATGCATGGTGCTGCGGATAGCCCCCAGCTGCAGTAGTACATGAATCATGCATAATATTCATCCAGCCATTCAGAACGTGTTGGTCGTACTAGCGATACAACCCATACCGGCGAGGGAGTGGTCCAGACCAGGGACAGGACCAGCCCGCTGCGGACGGTCAGGTAATTGTTTCCTCTGGCTGGATGAAGTCATGAAAAAACAATGCTTTTTTAAACTCGTAGCATTATACACTAGCAAAATATACACAACATAAATGACTGCAGGTACCAGAATTTTTCTTATACAAAATGAGAAAAAGTATTACTTAAACTTGAAGAATAAACAAGACTAAAAATCTCACCAAGCAATCCATGATACAGTTAAGGCAGTACTCAAAAAGTAGAGTTTTGATATGCAGCCCTACTCATGTCTAGAGCTTAATTTGTAAATAAAGAGATCCCATGAGCTTGGAAGGAGCCCTTTCATGTAATTTGTGTGCTTATGGTTGGCTGCTGTCCAAGAGATGGGAATATCATTATGCTTAATTGGACTTTGATTTTCCAAACTACTTAAACACAATCTCAATAACCTTCCACCTAAATATATTGCATCACATCAGTCACCGTGAAGGAGCCATCACCAGATGAGAACAGTTCTCATAGGCAACCTCAGAGACAGTTCTACCAATGCAGAACAGCTGCAGCTTATGAGCCTAGAACCTCTGTAAAAAGCATTTTTTTTGGTTTGTCCATTTCCCGATTTTCTAAAACCTGATACATAAATGTAGTTCTATTCACAACCTGCTTGACAGTTAGACCTAAAATTCCAAAATGTAGAATGCTGGTCTGAGCACCTTTTTGTCATATTTTAATTTATTTACCAGAGGTCAGATTAAAACAGAGTTCATTTTGATTCTCTTGCCATGTTCAAATATGATTTCTCACTCATTAAGTCATGATGTGTGTCTGCACTGCAGCTCATCACCGTGACAGCTAATAATGTTGTCATTAGAAGGACAGGACAGAAGAAAGCATGTCAGTCAATGATTAGCGAAGGAAAGTGTGTCATGTTATGCTGCAGGTGGACGTGTGTGTGTGTGTGTGTGTGTGTGTGAGATAGATGGAGTGAGTGCAAGGGGCCAGCTATAAATTACTAAAAGGAAATCAAGAAGAGGAAAATGAGGCAGAGGGTAAAAGCAAAGATGACAATAGAGGAAAGAGACAGAAAACGACAGGAGAAGGAAAAAGAAGTAGGTGGTTTCAACTGCACCCACCCCCCGCTACCCTTCTAACATAGGCGGCAGGTGGGAGGCAGGTCTAGGAGAGATCAATGCAATTTGCAAAGTGCCTTTCACACAGTTTCTGCCTCTGGATTATCTCCAGGCTCATTCTACACACGCACACACACCCACAGACAATATAGGCTACAACCTGACTGTTAGCTAGCTAAAGATACAAATGTCTCAAACAATGTTTAGAATATGAACTATGGAATATAAATACATGGAAATTACTAAACATGGTGGAAAGCCTGTTCTTCATGCTGTAATATGTAATACACTATGGTAAATGGACACAAGAACAGAGCATGTGGGAGCCTGGACATTACACCCATACGTGATTATTAAACACGTCATAAACCGTGGACATTAATCTGCTGCTGTAACAGCCTCCACTCTTCTGGGAAGTCTTTGGATCCCCGTTGCAAGGATTAGCTTCCATTAAGCCACAAGAGCATTAGTGAGGTTGGGCACTGACGTTGGGCAATTAGGTTTTAATTCATTCAAGTTGTTGGATGGAGTTGAGGTCAGGGATCTGTGCAGGCCAATCAAGGTCTTTCACTTTAAACATATTTTTTTGTAACTATGTGTATTGGGGATTTTTATGTTGACACAGGAAAGGGGCCTCTCCCAAACAGTTGGCAGACAAGTGCAAATAAGGGATCTATTGCAAACAATAAAATGCACTCCCAGAGACCACTCATGATAGCGTCAATCCTACTCACTGATGATATTTGTCAGGAGCATGTCAGAAAATTCTGTGTTTTTTAATAATATCATTTAAACTTCCTACAGCTTACCTATCCTATTCTGGCCAATTAGTATTATGCGAACAGGGAGTTGGAGAAATTGGCCTTTATTTTCCCCTCCCCCTGAGATCTCATTACCGTGTGATGGCGACAGTGTTGGCCAATCGACCTGCGCCTCCCATTTCATTCCCCTCATACATCACCGCGGCACTCTCAGGAATAAGGGAATTAGTCTGAATGCGACTGCAGCTCATCAGCCTGTCCATGCTAATGTTAATAAGGCAAAAGTGTGTTTAGCCAGCCTTGAGCAATGAGTCCATAGTAGACGGGACAAAATCGGGTTTCGAAACAGAGACTGCGTGATTAACTTGACATGTTAAAAGCTAAATAGGTGATGAATACCCTTGAGTGACAATGGCTTATTTCCTTAACATTTTCAAATTCCACTGCCACACTTGAAATGGTTTACAAAAGAGAGCTTTTTACTTGCAGATATAATTTGACCTTTTGTATTTGTTGTGAGGAGGACAAGGACCACTACAGCTGTGGCTTTGCATACTCAGTAACTTTAAACTCTAAATTTCAATAAAGATAAATAAATACCAACGGCTCCCTGAATGTTCAGTAACCTCTGTATAGTGGGACTGGACTGTTGGTATTTAGCTATGATTTAAGTGGAAGAACCCACAGCACCTGGGCAAGAGTTTCTGTTACAGAAAACACATCATGTCTGCTTACATCATAGGTCTGTGGGTGTACAGATTTGTATCCACAATTAATCCCTCTCTGTTAGATTGTCAGTGCAAAAATGCAGCTCTTGAAAGATGCCCACACTTGTCGATTCTGTGTGAGTGACAATATCATCTCGTGGTCCCCAACCGAAAAATTACAGCTTTGGTCTTTTTTTTTAATACCTAAGTTTTCCTGACAAGCAACCTTGTGTGGTCGTGTGAATAATGGCTGTGTCTCTCACCTCACAGCTCATTTCTATTACAGCAGAGTAATTATGGCTAATATTGTTGCTACAGCAATGCCATGCCCTTTCACTGACTGTTAACGACACAATAGATTTGCCTGCTGCTGATATTATGCAAAGAGACAATAGATGGAGAAGTGCTGCTATTGTAGAGGCTCATTCTTTTCAGGCTGCTGCTGACAGCTGTTTAAAAACACAATTTAAAATCTTAAGTTTAAAATGACTGTATTCATCTCTGCTTGAGATATTTTCCAATCCAAACTGTTTCACACAAGTACGCTGGATAAACCTAGCTTGTTAGTGCACTTGGTAATCACATGCGTAGCTTCATATTTAACTCCATATCTGCAAGGTAGCCAGCTCCTAGCAGGCCTGCAGCTGACCCCTGCCTGCTGTGACTGGGCTGATTGCAAAAGCACATAAAGAAAGGCCTCCATCTCAAGAGCCCATTTTACTGCTATTGATTGTCTGGGCTGACAGGAACTGAGAAGAAATGAGGGGTTAAGACTCTCTCTACCTTTACTTACTCTTTCTTCCTCCTGTCCTCTCTCTTTCTCTCCCCCTTTCTTTATATTGCAATTCTTTTAGGGAGAAAAAAGACTACCATTATGTCATGTCCCTCAGAGCACAATAAATAAGCCACAATAGTTCAATCGGCGCACAGCATAACATTATAGATCAGCATTGTTCCCACTGCCAGCCTAATGATCATCAGCCCATTGCAGAGCCTTTGTCGGCAGCAGAATGAGTGAGCTAATCTTGTTAATGGTCCGTTTCATTCCCTTGGACTGGTTTGTATAGACAAAGGGGTTTTAAATAGAGAGGATTTGAGTAGCGAGTCTAAACAGCGGCTCAGAGGACAAAGACATTGACTCGTGCTTTTCTCATCTTGCTATCAGAGCTAATCACAGAGGAATCACGTTAGAACCAGCTAGCAGCGAGCAGTGAAACCCAGGCTAATGTATTCTGAGAGATGGAGAGCAGGGTGGGGGAGTGTTTGCTGCAGGGCGGGGAGAGGGAGAGAGAGAGGAGTGAGAGGGGAGGGGGTTGGGGTGTTTGATTCAGCCTTCATTTCCCCTACAAGTCTGAGGCATTTAATTTTCTGTTTACATAATTATTGCTCCCCTTCATCCCTTTTTGATAGGAACAACACATTTAGCGGTTTCTCTGCTGTGTAGTTCTATGCTAGAGGGCACAGTGTTTTACAACATTTAATTGGGTGAAAACCACAGTATCTGAAGCTATGATTAATTGCAAATGTGGAAAAAAATGTACCAAAAAAAAAACATGTAGTGTTTTTTTTTTTAAAGCTTTGTAGCAATTATCATTTGAGGCAATTATTTTTAGTCTGTGCCCTGCTGTTAGATGTAGCTGCTGTGCAGCAAAGAGAAAAATTATCTCTTGTGTTCAGCTATATCAGATCCATTCTTGTAATGGAATTCTTGTAATTTAATGCACCAGGCGAAAATCTAGCATGCTGTCCTAATTCTATCTTCTCCGTTGTGTTTTTTGTCTTCAATCAGTCTTGCATCAGTGATACTCTGCAGAATTAAATCTGTGCAAATAATACTTTTTGTTTAACATGGAGATGCTTGTCAGTGATGAAGTGTGATACAGAGGATGGCAAAACCGTAATAATAGCAACTACGAATTCTAGTTATTTAATTCTAGTCTTTTTGCAACGGCAAAGCTAAAACACATTAATAGTACTTATAGTAAAATGTATTACTTTACTGTTTAGAGCTGTAGACATGAGACATGGACTCCACTAACGATCCCTTAAATTGAAGCTTTTTTCTTTTTTTCTTTCTTTATCACAGATTATAGTCTTAGTGTGGACTATTTAGAGCCATTTCCACCAAAGAGTGATTTTTCCTTGTTTTAGTGATCTGAAGTGGGGAAAGTGTCCGGTAGGCTATGTCACATAAATACAAAAGAAATGAGAAAAATCAGAGAAAAGAAGGCTTTTTGTTGCCTGGAGATTGTTTAAAGGCTTGTGGAGGTTTAAGCAACCTGGACTTGGTATCTCCTGTAAATATCACTGATGTCATATAATTTGCATTTATCTGCAAATTAACTTCAAAAAAGAAAACACAAAAAAACTATAACAATAGCTTATTTTTTATTGTTGTCAGCCCCTTCTGCATTTGTGGGTGTTGTCATTAAACAATGAAAGACGAGCAGTGCAATATAACGCGCCACATATAATTTGACAAGCACCTGAAATAAAACATTAATTAGTTGACAGCGCAACACTATTTTAAAATAGAGAAAACACAGTTCATACTGAAGCAGATATCACAAACTGGAAAAAGGAAATTGTATTGATAAGACCCTTGATTTACATTTATCTGACGCTTTTATCCAGCGACTTACAATTGCCATATATGTCAGAGGTCGCACACCTCTGGAGCAATGAGGGGTTAAGTGTCTTGCTCAGGGACACAATGGTGGATGGGTCAAAGTGGGGAATTGAAAAAATGTCTCTCACACCAAAGGCATGAGTCTTATCCATTGCGCCATCACCACACTTCATCACCCTTTCTATGTTTTTATGCAGTAGTCTGTCCACCGTTCTCAAGTAATTCAATAGCAGCTAGGCTCTGTTAAGAAGTCTTTATATACTGTAAAAGTGAATAAAAATATTTGACAACTTGCCTTAATAGGAACAAGTGTACAACGCTGGGTATGTGTGTAGATGTCATGATAAATAATACATTAGTTTATCTGTTGATAAATTTGTGCTCAGCATCTCATGTTAGCTTAATTTCTCTAGATGATTTCTCCCTTGTCCAATAAACTGAAAATTCAAGGAAAATACATTTTGCTCATCACACTCATCATTCTTTAAATTAAAATGAAATTTAATTTACAACCTGCACTAATAGCATAAAGAAATTCACCTGGTCCATAGCTGCAGCATAAAAAAAATCCTGTTTTCAAACACAGACGGGGTATCGACTGGGAGTAAAAAAGCACAAAGCCTAGAGGCTCTGGGCTCCAAAACACTTTAGTTCAAATCTGTGGGCCCTGACTGATTTATGGCAGGCTGTAGGCTACACACTCAGACACAGATATAAATAACACATAGACAAGTAGAGGAAATAACTGACTAAGAAAGCACTTTGAAACTTGATTAGTCCAATAATGTTTACTCACAGCCATTGCTAGATATTTTACTTTTAAATCTGGAGTTGCACAGTTGAGTAGCATATTGACAACAAACTTGTTTTTAGTTACTTTACAAGTGGCAACATTAAAACTTGAGCCTTCAAAACATTCAAGTCTCAAGACGTGAGGCAGCTCCTCCTTCTCTGAGACATAACTCTCCGTAAATCTGAACGCAAAGACTGGAAACACACATTTCTAGATTGTGTAACTTACACGTCTTGATTATATCATTGTCGTCTATGTCCATCGCAAATAAACATCCAAAGTCTACTTCAAAATAATAGAATCGAGATGCTCCTTAGAACTACAGAAAGTACATGGGAATCATCGTATTTTCTTTCAGTATCAAAGCAATCCATTAATACTTAGTTGTTGTCTGTATATCTATGGGTACATGGCAAAGAAGAACTGCTAATAGCTAATTGTGCATTATTTTAATGGTGCTGATTTGCATCATGTTTGTGTGTATGTGTGTGTGATTATTAGAATCTGATATCCGTGTATCTTTAGCCAATTAGTGCAATATTTCTGCCAGGCAGGACATTTTAAAGGCCACACACACACACACACACACCTTATGACTTAAGAGCCAGAGACATTAATTTACCACCAAGAACCGCCTGGTATCATCAAAAGGCTTATGAATAACACAGCGTTTTCTTAAGTCATTTCTTTTGGTATTCCAATGCACTTTTTGCTTTTCACGTATCATTTTACGCCATTTCGACGACATTGCGTGACATTTTACACCTACTGTCACAGGAAAGTCCGACACTAAGGTGGTGGCGGGCTGGTCAGATGGATAATAAGGTGGTCCCTGACCCAGGAGACTGGCGTTCGGTTTCTGTGTGACCATATAAATCTACCTACCTACCTAATGTCCTTAAAAGTGGCGTGCTATTTATACGCCATCCCTTGACGTCACGTCCCCAAGAAAACGTTCTCACACCCACGTCATCACAATATGGATGTTTGGTCGCGACCCACTGGCGAAACTTACTGGGTATCCCTTTAACATCATTTTACAATACATGTGCTACTCCCTGTTAGACTTTCAAAATAAAACACGTACCGTTGTGAAACACTACTTGTATAGGTTTAGAAAAAGATTATGGTTTGTGTTAAAATAAGTATGTTATGTAACTGACTATTGGTTTCAGACGGGAAATGAAAACCAGTCTCCCGGGTGAAAATCCGGAGCTGACTCACCCATCCAAAAAAGAAAAACATTGTAATTATTACAATTTATATGATATTATAGTATGAATATCAGTGACAAATAAGTAAATAAACCTACACTATATTTTTCCACATAAATTTTTGTCTTGGCTCAGATGCTGCTTACAGACTGCAATCCACAGACAGACCAAGTCCCAAAGACAAAACACAAAACAACTTACCTCAAACTGCAAGTGGTTACAAAATATATAAAGAGTAAATCTGCACCGGTTTCACAGGTATTGTTTATCATGTTCACCATTTTCGTTAGCTTGCTTGCTTATTTCAATGGTGGAACTCAACAAAATACATTTTCTCCAGTACTGTCCCTCAGTATAATACTGAGGAGTATTTAAATTTTATGCTCCTTTATTCTTTTACTCTACAATGTTCCAGATGGAAAGATTGTCCTTTTTACTTCACTACATTTATTTTGCAGCTACATTTTGCGACTTCAGATCAGGTTAAGATTTCAAAACCTTATAAGGATTAAATACAATGCACTTATAAAGGAGTTTATATATAGCTTACTCATGCAGGTGGAAGCCTTATCAGACATATATATATATATATATATATATCTATGTATATCTATATCTATATATATCTATATATATATATCTATATATATATATCTATCTATATATATCTATATATATATATCTATCTATATCTATATATATCTATATATATCTATATATATCTATATCTATCTATCTATCTATCTATCTATCTATCTATCTATCTATCTATCTATCTATCTATCTA
>JAPMOB010020314.1:0-24300 GCA_029875015.1 Lepomis gibbosus | reverse complement strand
GGGGACTTTTTGTTGAGGTGCAGAGACCCCCCGCACCCATAATTTTACCTCCCTGCATGACAATTAACCCAGAGCTCTTACACCTAGCAGGGGGGCTGATTTTGGGGTAGCACTGGGTGCAGAGCAGTCGTGGGGGTCCACAGACAAGGTTATTACACCAGTATGTTCCTGCACTCGTCACATATGCAGAGACACACACAAACATGCACACACACACACACAAACACACACATTCCTGTTCTTCTACCTCTTTATTCTCCCCGAGTGCCTGACAAATCTCTCTGTTAGAGCTTGTCAGTCTGCAAGAGCCCAGTGATGTGTGTACAGTGCGGGCTGTAAATGACCTGTCTGTCTGTGCGGGACCACCTGGGTCCCAGTCAGCCTCTCAGCCTCTCCCCAGCTCATTCTCCAGGCTGGCTGCTCCCAGGGCGCGCAGATAAAGCAGGACACATTCTGACACCAGTGTGGCCGTGTTCCCTGTTATCAAGACTCAATTCTGTGCTGGATGCTGCTGTGCTGAAATGTTGTGGCTCAGTGACAATGGCCTGGTTGAGACGTGGCAGGAGAATAACACCGCTGACAACAAGACTATTCTACCCTGAACTGATCCAGCCTGCCAAAATGTCTGTGTCATCACTTGGGTAATTAACTGACTGACAAATATAATGCAAAAATCCTTGCAACTTGGATATAATGTAAGTGGTTTTAAAAACTGTTTTTTAACCTTATAAATGAATATTTTTGCTAAAAAAATTATACAAAATGAATTAAATGATGAAATAGGAAAAATGAGAAAATACTTATACAAAATTCTGAACACAGGTTCAAATGGAAAGATCAAAAGGTAAATGAAAAATGAATGACTGACAATGGCAATGTTCCCTTCAAGGACACAACAAAAGCTCAGTAAAATCACTTTGAAGTGTCAAAAAGGGACCTGCCTCATTCACCCACTCAGTTCTACAGTATGGGCCAGAGGCGTGCCAGCACCAGTCGTCTGTGCTAAATAACAGCACACAAAAAGCCTACACCAGTACTCTACACTGAATGAAGCTTCACAATGCTGCTGGCCATGGGACCCACTGTCACACACCACCGTGGGGAACAAACAATACCACAGCTGTGCCATCGTGGATCAGCATTGCACTGTTCTCTAACCGAATGGTGGTTTGGGGAAGCAGCGCTGGAAAAGAATCACACATTCCTGAAGAGGGTAGAGAGCTCAAGAGAGGAGGCGGCCAGCTCGGACTGAGGCGGAGGTTTCCAGCTGGCCCTCGATGACACCCCAGGGCTCTCCTCTGGCCAGTATACCAGGCAGGGTACTTAGTAGCTATTATATGACAGTGGATGCATTGCTTTGAAATTTCAAGCAAGCAGGAATTCATATACAAATCCAGGCTTTTAAATGATATGTTATGGGTCCGAAAATAAAATGCTACAAAGAGTTTTAAAGTCAGTCAGTGTATTTATTGGGGTTGAGCAATATTAGATATTAGTTAAACTATATCATTACAATATTATATCGTTGTTGTTATTTTAAAAGAGTGCTTCCTCCAGTTTAACCAAGCTTACTTGTCAAACAGAGTAATAGTCAACCTGTGTAAGCAGATGTATGATGCCTTCTGTGGCGTTGGAGGAGCTTTCCAGTGCTTAAAAAATTACCCTGATGACATCATCAGGGTAAACATGCTATTGATTTGTATTATGAAAATGTAGGTTGGCCATTTGACCTATACTTTATGCCAAATGTCAGAATGTCTCAGCCTCTCCAGCTTTTGTTTTGACTTTACTGTATCTCTTTGTGTCCCCTAACTTTTTTTTCAGGCAAATTGTAATTAAATAACAGTATAATAAAATTATACTATATTATTATGGTTTTTACTTTACGTGTGAAGAGCATAAATTGGCCATATCATGACACCTATTGAGATCAGAAACATTTCTTACTAATATCATGATATTGATTTCAGCCATATTTTCCATCCTTTTAACAGATAATATTGATATCATCAGTATGATAATATGAACTTGCTAGCCTGCTCCTTCACTTGTTTGTATCATATCTTTTTTTCTAAATGATTTGGTATGAAACTTCTTTCCATAAGCAGTCATCGCAAAAATTTCACTTAGGTGAGAAATATATATTATTTGATTCCTTCAGTATTGCACAGCCCTGATTTTTTATCTAACTGAATTTCAAACAGTATATTTGAATCTGGGATTCCGCAGGCTAATTTTCAGCCAGTCACCAAACCAGGCATTTCCCTGTCTTTCCTGCCTCTTCCGGTGAGCAAAGAGGAGGCTGTCTGCTCGAACAGAGAGGAGGATAAATAAAGGTCCCGGCTCTGCCGCTCAGACACCCCTCCTCCAGGAGAGCGCTCCAGAGCTCCAAGTGCGTGTAAAATTAATCACCACAATTCTGCTCAAACAATGCAGCCACTGACATGACAATTTCTCCCAGAATGCCATCTTAATCTCCACCCAACACACAAAAATTACAGGAAGAGGGCAAAAAAAACAATTTACAAAAATCCTGTGTTTATGCAATTCATTGAATGCCATTTTATTGCTGCTTTTTCCAACAAAGTCATTAGGCACACACCAGTGATACATAAATGTTGCTGTATAGATTCCATTAACTAATTCTGGGTGAATTGTAATTGCCGAGTCTGATCCGTCTCCGTGCCTGGTGCCTTATTAAGACCGCCTGTGGTGGGTGAGGAATGTAATATTGACGTCCGAGGCAGACACAATCTCGGGCCCACGGGCGAAAGGAATATTAAACTGGTACTGTATTCTGCTGTCTATCTAGCCCTCCTCCCTCCTCCTCTCTATCCCCATCCCATAGCCAGTAATGAGGAAATAACATCTTCATTAGACATCTGTTTAACTGTATTAGAGGATGAGTCCTGGGGGAACCATTGGTCATGCTGAGGATGGGGAGAGTAAAAGAGGTCTGTTGGACTACAATATGACGGATGAGATACTGCAGAAATGGAACAAAAGGTCCAGAGATTGGGGCCTTTTAAATAGACAAACTTAAAATTGTCTTGCATTTTCAGAAGAAAACAGGAATGGGTGTATTCTCTATTGCCACTTGGGATGAAGATTTTATCCGACCATAGCAGATGTGAGAGGGAGGGACAGCCTTGCCACCTGCAGGGAGAGATGAGAACATTATCTAAAAAAAACCCAACTCTAGTCAGCTGTTTCCAAGACACCGCAACCCACACTCGAGACATCTAGAAAAAACAAAACTATGCCAAAAGCTGCAAAACAACAATCAACCCACACACACTGCTCTTGACATGACCCCAAAGAAGATACACGCAACCCCAATCCTGTAGAAAAACAACCCACCTGAGCGAGGAGGGAAAGCGCCATCAGGGCCATATGGTGGAGGACCTTATAAGGAGCTGGGGACGCAGCACAAGGCAGGGGATGGCACCACGCCCACCCTCCGGTCCACTGAGGTATCAGCTGTGCCACATGGGCCAGCTCTTGGTGGGGGAGCTTCTCGCAGGTGTGCATTTTGTTTAGAGGGCCGCCAGGGAAAGAAGAGAGCCAGACACGTTTGGTGTGCCTCAACAGTGATGTTATGTAATCATGTGATCAAACAAAAAGTGCTGATGACTGAACGTTGTGAGGTTGTTTTTCTGCTCTGATGGCTGTCAGCACGCTAGCGTGTCTGCTCCTGGTTTCTCAGGATAAGCTCTGGAATGGAGAGAGATTCCTCCCAGGTAGCAGAGATTCAGAGCAGCTTTAGCAGATAAACTGTGAAACGAGAGAGCACAGAATACCGAGCTGTCTGGATTATCCCACTATGAAGGGTGCATTCCTCTAGAGACTCATGGCTGAGGCCTTTAGCATTCCACAGTCCAAATGCTTCTTTCTGTGAACCTCCAAGTGCAATCGATAGTAATTATCATTACGTCCACCATCCTCAAAGGCTTGTCAGGCCATGGTGTGAAAACATAACAAGACATGCAATTTGGCCATCAAACCATATGATCAAGCCAAGAGAACTGTAATTGACAAATCAAAGGGAGGCTAAGTGCTACATTTAAACTTATGCAAGAGAGAGAAGTGGCTTCCAAGCCTATCAACTTACATTCCCCCACATTAAACACGGCAATCTGGCCGACTAATTTAAATTGATACATCAAAGGCTTGCCATGTTGGGTATACTCCAGATGAATTTCAAGGTCTTACAATTTACTATTTCAGAGAAACTGCCTTCAAGTAGCCACATTAACTTCAATATATTTTGCCATTTGAATATAATCACACAAAGCGATGATTTGTTGGGGGGGGCTACTTCTGACTTGACGCAAACCTAAAAATAAAAAGTAGTGAAAAAGTTTATAAGGGCCTCAAAGGGACAAACAACTAAAGACATTACAGAACTTAATTATGTTAGGAAAAGACAGCAAAGTGGTGTCACGGCAAGGACAGAGCAGGTATGAACGGGTGTCAACTGGTCAGTTTTGGCATTTCATCTGAGTGAAAAGGCCTGGCCAGAGAATCCCCGCAGGGATTTGGCATCAAATCTATGCCAATGTTGCTGGTATGGTCAAAGCACCCAATTCCATCTATGCCAGAACCGAGAGCGAGGTCTTGACCATCCAAATCCCCTCTCCCTGCCTTTGACCCTCCTCATCTTTTGCCCTCTCCAGTAACCCCTCACCAGGCAAGGTGTGCCAGCTGATCCACAATCACAGGCTCATCCCAAACTAGGCCTTGAGCAGATAATAACTAAAACCTTTTATGCCTATTTCTCAAATTGAAAGCGTAGATTATACATTCATACTTAAGAGCTTATATGGTGTGACTGTGTGCTCTGGCTGAGGTCCTCACTACGCACCATCCCTTGTTGGAGGTCCGCATAATGACTTTTTACTTGACCATAATCCAAAATTGGATCTAAAGCCCCAGAGATTACAAACAGGGCTACAGTTAAACATGCACACTGTGAGCCAAATATCACTCAGACTGCATGGATATTATCTGGCCTCAAAATAACTGTCTGTAAATGACTGGCCAAGAGCTGAGTCCAATAGTCCAATCGTCCAATTGACTGGTAACTCATCAAATGCATTAAGACTGGGGGAGTAGTAAAGCTTGCAAGTCAGAAACCTCCAAAGGAGTGCAGTATTCTTTCCCTTCTTTTTGTTCTCTCTTTATACTTTTCCTCTCCCCTATCCTGTCCTGGGCAGAGTGGTTGAAGCTGGCAGGTTTTGATTCACCTTTGAGACACAGTAAGGTGGGGCAGGGTCTAAGTCTGGGCTTAGGGCCAGCCCCCTAGGGAGAACTTCCTCACTAGCCCCTGCCCTACTGCAGCAGAGCTGACCCTGTATCTTGACCTACTCCAGACCACCTGCCACCTAGCACACACTGGCCAAGCACAAAGGAAGTACTGAACACACACAACTTCATTTTCACCTGCGTTCCCCCCCACAATCATATTCAACAATTCCTATTCTGGATGAGTAAATTAGAAGTATATGCCATGCTTGGAAATGCCCCAGTATGCATAAACAGTGACAAAAAAGAAAAATGTTGACACTAAGCTGCCACCAACAATGCTATGTGGAAAATTACTAAGATCAGCAAAAGGGTGATGTAAGGTAGCCCGACCAACCATGGGAGATAATCACACACAAAGAGGGAAAGGGTAAAATACTCCTTACATGATAGGGTCAGCAGCAGGAGAAACTGCAGGGTAGTAGATGGCAATGCAGAGACTGTAAACTGTGCCCATGACTGAGTGAGGGAGAGATGGTTGAAGAGAGGAGAGAGGGAGGAGCAGAGTTAGTGATCCTGTCCCCCTCAGACCCAGGAGGCAAGAAAGGGGAGATAAGAAATCGTGCCATGTCAGGATTGGGAGCATGCTGGGCAGTGGGGGGGAGCAGGAAAACAGGGAAGTCGGGGCGGGGGTTGGAGGGCGCGATAATTGTGATATACATACACACGCACTATCACAACGGGTGGCTGATGGGTAAACAGGCAGGGCAGGGGAGGAGGGCGACTGAGCTCTGCTCTTGAATACTGAACAGAGGATCAGGAACGACACTGCCAGTTTGTCAGGACCCAAAAATACTGGGGTCTGTTCTAGACAGCATCAAGATGCAAAAAAGTCACTAGGGGAATGTTTGAAGACCCCCTTCACTTAAAAAAAAATCTTCTTTTGTTGTTACTTCCTTTGGATATTTTACTTTTGCTATACAGATTGATGAATGTGGAGAGTTTGTCACTACAAGGCTGAAATCTAAGTTTGAGACATACATACAAGCACATTTTTGTGAAATCTTGTGAAGATGACAATTATGAGAGAAAACTAGACCACTAAAACGGCCCTGCATTATTTTTACTGAAACAGTAAAGTAGTAAACTCAAAACACAGTAATCGCAGAACAGAGGAATAACACAAAAACATCAACCAATTGTGGGAAATGACATGATAAACTCACATTTCACGCTCTTACCTGCAAACAGAAATGCAGAGGGCACCACAGGCTGCAGCCCCCAGCATACAACTCATCAGGTTGACGCTGTGGGCTGGAGACAGTGAAGGCAAAAGACACATAGCCAGGTGAGCTAGTAAGGTGAAGAGAGGGTATCCTGGAGGATGGGCCACCTACGAACAGAATGACATGAAAAAGTTTGAAATCCAAACCATGAGACACAAAGGAAAGCATATAAAACAAAGTGTGCTTGAGTGGATAGCAGGCTAAGATGGTGATACTACAGATTTACTTTGTTTTAAAAATAACTGGAGGGAAAAAAGCAAAAAATTCAAAAGCTAGAGAGAATATAGGAGGTGACCATTAAGCAATAGTAAAGCAGATGGTGTTAAGGAGCATTATGGTTGTGTTAGTTTTACAAGCTCCTTCTGACTGAGTGGGTAATCTAGTTGCTCTTCTGCTCTCAGTAGATCCGAGAAGTGGTGCGCTGTAGAGCTGCAGTGATGGAAGAAGCAGACACATACCGCCAGGCATGACCGCAAACTGACTCTGCTATGATACCAGGGCCCTCCTCTCCCTCTCTTCCTCCCACTTCTTTTCCTCTGGCCTCTTCCCAAGGACAGTGCATCTCCCTGGAGCCCGTGGTAGAGCATGTGGTGCTCGCCAGCCCCGGCCCCCAAACCACCTCCGAGCCGCAGTCATTCTCGCCTGGGGGATCTCAGCAATCACAGCAATTAGCCGCTAAGTCTCCTCCACCCAGATAAGGGCTCAGTCATTAAACACAGGCTCATTCCCTGGCACTGATAACACCAGCCATGCAGGCAGGGAGAAGGGGCAGCTCTTCAAATGAACACAGAGCTGAAAGGTGAGAGTGTGACTACCTCAGCGGTCACCTAAGACACAGCAACTCCTTGGTTATGTTCGCACAGAAAGGACGGGCTGGGGATGGAGCAGAAGGCAAAGGGCCAAAAGGGAAGAGCAATGTAAAGAATGAAGAAAGAAACAGTGACTGAGCAGACAGTTTGGTGAACTAAGTGTTAGCATCAGACAGGTAGGTATTCCACCAAAATGTGCATCACTTAGGAGTACGTGGAGCACATGGAGAAGGACTGTGTGGCCGACAGGAGTGGACAGACGTGCAGCAAGAGGACAGCTGAGGGACCATGGCAAAGCCGAACTCTGGAGCTCTGGGGATCAGAAAGGGGGGGCAGGCAGCCTGGAGCCCAGGGACGGCCTGCAAGGCCCTGGGGAGGCCTGAAAGGCAGAGAGGCAGGCCACACGGACTGCAGCACTAACGGCAGGATTACTGGCATAGTGACACCGACACAGCCTCCCTAAAAGGATCACAGCGGCGTAATAAACTTTATTAAATAATAAAACTTATTATAACTGTTAACCCGATTTAGTTCATTCTTCGCGGCTTACACACACACAAAAAAAGAGGGGTGGATATAATAAGCCTTATACCGTACATAAGGCAAAGCCTACAAAAGCCATCGCCTTACCATTGACTTTAATTGGATTTGAAAAACGGGTTGCAAATTATAGCATTCTCTACTTGCAACTTAGTAAAATAAGTGTATAGAACAGAGGGGGGAAAACCTGTGGACTGAAAGTAAATTAATCTGCTTTCTGTCCATGCTTAATTAAACTTCCTTAATGCTTATAAGAGTTAATGAGTGAATTGATTAAACAATACAGCTAATACTTACCCCCAGCTCACAAGCAGTGGTGATCAGCTCTCCTGTGGAAGAGAATAGGGGGGGAAATTAATGTAAACCCAATAATTATTATTAAGAGACAAGTCTGCTCCCAAAGTTTTCCCAAATCAAATACTTGCACTGGGGTTTTGCATTAATTTGCCAGGATCAAAACCTACAAATCTTCCCAGTGTGACATTTCCTAAGCGGCACGCTCATTCTCTTCATCTCTCGCTTCTCCCCTGATGCCTACCTCCTTTCCTCCAGCATATACACATAGATATAAACACACACACACACACACACACACACACACACAATTAGACTCCCTCTCCAATGCTCTGTCACACAAAGACACACATATACTGATCTGAGAATAATGCTTCCAGTCCCATCCTCCCCATGCACCAGGGTCCTTTCCCTTCCTCTTTCTTCTGCCGCTCTACGTGCCTCTCTCCTGCTCCCACACTCCCAGTGTCTCAATGTCTCCTTTAGTCCGTTGGGCACAAACAGAAAGGCAACGTTGGTGACAGTCACAGAATGAGGTAAGCTGTAAAAATAAGAGCCGGCTGCACAATTTTTTGACAAGCTCTGTGTGAGGCGCAGCACAAAGTGAAAAGAAAACCCCTAAAAGCTATTTGAGGAAGCTTTAATGTATCTGGGCACAAACCCATTTGTGCCAGAATACACCCAGAGCGTTTCAAATTATACTGATTTCTCACCCAATGTTTGCATCTCCCACTCATGAAAATTGAAATTTGGTTCAGATTAAATGACAGTGATAAATGTTTGGGTTCAAGACAGCTCCCTCTACTGGTACCATAAAGGTAGTCAACTCCTCCATCTGAAACAGCAAATTAACAGCAGTGACCTTGTTTCCTGCACCAGTACTGAAAGGATAATTAGTCTATTACTTCACCTGCATACAAGCTATGTAGGATGCCTGATAGATCCATAAATATAGCCGAGGAAACAAATTGCATTAAAAAGGTAATGGGGTTTTTAATTATTTTTTAACCAAACATTATAAACGGCAACAGAGTATGGCTGGTTATTTTCAAGCAAAGCATCCCTAAGTGTTTTTACATTTTCAAAATAAACATTTAAAGAGCAAGAACACGGCCCGATTGCAGCACCAACCATTATAGAACAGAGCAGCTGTATTTCAGATGGCATTGGCTACATCACGAATTTTGCAACCTTGCCGATACAGTGAATTATTATGCCTAAATTTCTGCCACATGAGGAGCCCCAACTCTTATCAGTCTAATGGACCATGAAGTCAGAACTCCTCCACCTGCACAGCTTAAATGTTTTCACAGCTCCATTTCACCTGGCATGAGCCGCCAGCTACCTGCCATCATTTTTACATCACACTTTCTCATCCCTCATCGGTTTCTCAATTTCACTCATTTTCCCTCAGTAGTGGCACACTTTTACACAATTCAACGTAGAAAAACTCAAACTAATATTGAGCCAAAAAATCCATCTCAGTGCCACAGAGATGCAGTTCTGCAGCCCCAGTACTAAAAAGGGAAAATATTGACTCAACCGGGTAGCAGCATGGATGCCAAGAGTCTTTGTGATAGTGGAGCATGGGCACCCACACCAGTCTTCCCATAATCCCCATCATTTCCACACTCCACATTCCTAAACAACAGCGTACCCGCGGGGCTGTGCTCAAGCCTCTCCAGGGCACATCACACCTAAAGAGATTAGGACACAGAGACGGAGACCTGGAGAATTCGGAAGGGTGTTCAGCTGGCACTATCAGAGCGGGCATCCTGCACCGTCCCTAAACACTGTGGAGAAGGGGCTGGCCATTTTTTCAAAGGCCCCGTTCACTAGACAGCAGCACAACCAGCAGGGCTACTCAGCGCTCCAATTGCCTGCTCTCTCCTCGTCTCTGCTCGCTCATATCTGGCCGAGCTTTTCATATGCTTTCATTTTGCAAAAATGTGCATTCCACCACCACAGCAGCATGTATGCCAGAGCAGTGCAAACCTAACAAGCAGAGCCTTCACGCCACATTTACAAGTTTGTAACCTAGCTATCACTTCTAAACACTGTTTGTAATTGTACAAGGCAGTCCTTCATAAACTGCATTACAAGAATGTTGGAATACACATTGGCCTACAACATAGGAATGTAGTGATGTACATGTGGGTCCACTGTTAAACCTTTAAGAGTATAATTTTACAGAAGAGTGTAAATTAAAGGTATGCATACACACATAATATTTAATTTAAACAAATAACACACTATTTTATAAAGTCAATGGCTGTAAACAATATTGTCATTACAAATGGTGTCTGTATTGCCCGTCTTGATTGTTCTACAATTTTCTCTTCTTTTGGCTTCTGAAGACACAAAGCAAAAGGAGAATTATTGCAGATATGTAAAATGGTGACATTTTTATTAAACAAATATCTTATTATTAACTTTATGAATAACAAATGTTTTTTTTCAGTGCAGGTACTGGAAATTTGAAGTGGGTCAAATGGCAACGTTAATATTGTGCATAAATAAGCATAAACATATACATTGTATAATCCATTGGGCCACATTTGTTTTCGATCCTGACCACCATCATTAAAACATTTTTAGAAAGACCTCAGATCATTTCTAGTGTCAAAAGTAACACTGAATTCCTCCCAAAAGCATTACCTAGATAGAAATGAAATCAAATACAATGCAAGAACTTTCAAGACCTTTTCAAAGCTCATTCATAGAATAAAATAAACTGAGTTGTCTCACCAGGGCAGGAAATTCGCCTTTGTCTCACATTAATACAGTAAAAACAATAAAAATATTGAATACAACATAATGGGGAAACTTTACTATTGTTTTTTTTTTATTATACTGATTGCACATGATACACGTAATACCTTATAGATCTTTTTCTTTGTTTGAAATGTTCGTCTAAAAGGCATTATCTCGAATGGATTTACATTCAGTTTTGCCTTAACGCTGAACCATTCAACAGAGTAGACAGCAGGTAGTCTTGCAGGTGAATTTAAAACTATTAATGGTGGACCTCTTGAAAGATGATGCCTTACACGTCGTCCATCAGTATGTGTATTTTCAAATCAACATATCAACGTCTAACGTTAGATAGGTTATTCTCAAGCGAGCAAGTTGGCACGTTTGGGGTACCTGCAGTACCACGGACAGCACCCGTTCACTGCAGCAGCGATGCAAACAAGGCGCCACACGATTGGCTGCTCCGCAACACAACAAAACCACATGACCAGATGAGCATTAGCTAGCTGGCTAGCACCAACCTGAGTCTCCACCGGGGACAGTCCTCTGTACACAGGGCGCGTACAGAGCGGCGACAAATGCGACCGTGGCACATGTCAGTATCCAGCTTGTCCTCTCCTCCACAGACATTTTTTCTTTCTGGATAAATAATGTTACCGGGAGTTTTCAAATAACTGCTAATGTCGACTAACGAGCGAGCTAGCAAACGTTAGCGTCCACACATTAAGGGCGCTTTAAATAGAACTGCAAACTACAAGTTAACCCTCTGACCGATGTTAAGCAAGAGCTGAAGTATAGTTAATATGACACTAAGTACATATTTAACTTAACTTGTTTGTGCAGGCTCGACAGTTGGCTAAATTGAAACGTTTCTGTTCCCGGGAAGTGGCTTCCTGATTCTCGCCAACGAGATAAACTCGCGATACTACTGCCGGAAGCGCCATCCCTAAAAGTTACAGCAGCCATCGAGCTAGTTGTGATACTGTCTCTGGATAATATGATAATGACGTTGATTGCGGGTGTGGAAGACAAGTGTTTTTCCTCGGACGTGTTACCTGTGAATCCCTAATGATCCACCGAGATGTGGACTGAAAGGCTGAGATCTCTCATCCCTTCTGTTCACATGGCTGACTGCATCTGTTGGTCACAGGATACTGTGTGTAAATTCATCTGAACATAAATAAAATAATTAATAATAATAGCCTTTCTTTATTTTATTCTTTATAAACTTGCCTATGTTTTTTTCAGGCATAATACAGATGTGTGCTAGGGTTTACGTTCTATCTACAGACAAATATAAAATGATTACATTAATTTAACTGACGCTTTTATCCAAATTTCTGGCACTCGAACCCTAGTCTCCCACCACAGAGGAGTTATCCACTGTCCTATCACCACCCCAGTGATTATGATTATTATGTACTAATAATAAAATCAGTTTTGCCAAATGCTTTTTCAGTGTCAAGAAGTAACTCTAAATCTAAACTTTTATGGACAACATCAAGTCCTTAAGGTCAACAGAGGAATAGAAATTTTAACATCTACATTTTCACAAGTGGACAAATCCATCCACTGAAGAAGATCATGTGATACAATCAAAGGCCAAAATAGCAACTGCAACTAAATGTGTCCTGTCCTACATTTTATTTGATATTGTTCTGTTGTTGTAGATGCAGCCAAAACCTGTTTTCTCAGTGGAATGTGCTGTGGAAGAATTTGGTGACGCTTGATGCGTTACAAGGGGTTCAATCCAGAGTGCCAGCATAAGAATGTTGACATTCCAGGTAAACCCAAACTCAAACATAGCTGCCTGTCTTATCCGGTTTGGAGCCTTTAAAAAAAGAAAAAGATCCACCGTAGTTCTCTTTAAACTCCCAGGAGTTGGGGTACGACGGATGGATTACATGTTTTATTGTGGCCAGTCTTTTCTAAAAACAAAGAAAATGCAGTTTTTTGTGTATTGGCAGCGAGCAGACACTGGGTCTTGTAAGAAGAGTAATACTACTACATTCAAACACTATTATACTAGTTTTGGCTGCTAATACACAATTCAGTGTAGCAGAAAAGCACTGAATCAAGATACATGCACCCATAGATGTCTCACAAGTGTCCGTATTTCACAGGTTGAAGGGTGACTGTAATAAAGAAATTGCCCTATTGAACTGATAATAATCCCAGCCCACCATAAATGAGTCTGATCCCTCAGTAAATTGAGCCCTTGGTGAGGTGGAGTGGTGTCAGCACCTAGCCAACTCTCGGATGGCTCTCTAATCCTTGCTTCCCTCTCACCACCACCCTCATTGTCTAATCAGTCTTGAACACACACATGACGCTCACACCCATCCGACACACACACACACACACCCAAGCACTCACCCTTCCTCACACTTGGGCTCAGCCATCTCTTCAGTGTGATGTCACTGCTAATCCACGCTTGGTTATCCGTTGGGCTGCAGTGCTGCCAGGGGGATATGGGGAGGAGATGGAGTGAATTTGGGGAGGTGGCGGAGGGGTGGTAATCAGGCACGTCATAAAGTCTCTAAAACCACCACTTCCATTAGCCCCCGCCACATGGAGAACCAAAGTCTTGCACCCAACCAAATTGAACAGCATATGCACAAATGCTAAATGGAGTGTTAATATGAACACATAATTCAGCTCTGATAGGAAAGATAAAACACACTGTGAGTATATTCACAGAGGCCTGTCACTCCTATTCCAGACACAGAAGAATCATTAGAGAGCCCTCTGGATTAAGCACATCCTCCAGCAACCGCATGCCTAGCCCGATCCCCACACATCCAGAAAATGCTAGGCATTTTTATTGACAACTTGTCCAAACAGAGGAATTACCCACATGGTTGAGGCCCTTGTTCCATGTGGCACCAAGCTATTAGTTGACTGTAATAGCAGTGGTATTAATTCATTATCTTTTCAGATTGTATGTGAGGTGTGTGTGTATCTGTGTGCGGTGTTAGAGTGCATGTAGACACACTCAATGTTTTTCCAGTGTGCGTGATTAGAGACTTCTAATGTTCCAGCTCTGGGGATTTGTAGCATGAGATAAGAAAGGGCATTAATTGTGAATTGTGACGGTCCAACAGAGCAAAACTGTTGAAATGTGCACATGTTTCCGTTTGCTGAATTCTTTTTACACTAACAATCTCACATATTGTCTCGCATAGAAAGGCGTCCCTGATTGTTGCTGATTTTTTTTGAAAACTCGGAACCTCACAAAAACACACATGCATGAGCAAGTGGCTTATGAGACCGCTGAGTGAAATCAAATCTATTTGATTTTGTATTTTCCTCACTTACCACATATCTGTTTTAATCTTACCTTAAGCATCCTTGAAATGAGGTGTAATCCAGTTAAGCCCTTTTGAATCTGCTTCACAGCCATATTACACCCATTCATCGTCCCATAAACATTCTCACTACTAAACAGTTGCTCGCCGAGAGTGTCCACAAGCCAGAATCCACACACTGTATGTTAAAAGCTCAAAAATGGTGGTGTTTGCATTTGGGCAAGTGTGACACAGGCACTGCAAAATGAAACTGCCAGGTAGACTCTTCCTTGGTTGAAAAAAGTTAAAATAATGAGAAATATAACAACAAATCACACAATATGATACGGCAGACAACACTATAATGATTTTGATTTGCAAATGTTGATTCATTAGCACTAATATATAATAGATGTATAATAGATAATAAAGTTAGTTATTCATCACCTCATTCACAGCTAAATTAAGTTACTCTCATGACCCACTACTTCCTATAATCCAAAAATGTCCCCATCTCCATTACTGAGAAAACCATGGAGCAGTATTCTGACTACTAGCAAAGTATTTGTAATAAACAAATGCCAAACAAAACAAGTTAAATTCCCTGCATTTTCCATAAAATGTAGTGAGGCCTTGAACCAGTGAATAAGTCTTCAGAGAGATTAATTCTCCTCTGTGATCCTGTTTTCATTACAAGAAGCAGGAGACTCAAACACACGTAATAACAGGGTGCACTGCTGTTCCTTTGTAACATGTGGCTACCTAAATGATCCTAAATAAGATAGATGACAAGGATAAAGCAAATCATAATCGGGATTTTGCACAATGGAACATAATAGTCTGAAGAGAACAAGGGACAACATACAGAGCTCCTGCCTCCATCGCCCGGAGCAGCACACCTAGTTGAGAGCAATTAAAATGAGAGGATTCAATTTTGTCAAACACCAGGAACCTAAGATAAATCTTGTATCTCATTTTGCAGCGGAGGACACTCCCTCATGCCAGTGCTATCATATTTGTTATGGTATTTTTAAGAAACAGCTGGCTACCGACAGAGTTGGTAAAACAACCCCCTTCCACGAATGACGCTAATCCTAATCATGTCCGTGTGAGACCCAGGGGTGAGAGAGAGGGAGAGTCGGGTAAGACTGGGAATGAAGGATGGCCTCAGACTGTGGTGGTGTAAAATTTAGACAGAGTGGGGGGGTGGGGGGGAGAAATCCACTTACTTGAACTGATAAAGATTTAATTAACACAAGACTGCAATTACTCTATAATTAAAGTAATTTGTCCCCTTGTTTGGATGAGTAGGCAAGACGCCACATGTGCCTCTGTAAGAGCAGATGAGAGAGAAAACGGGCATCAGAGGCTCAGATACTCTTAATGTCTGAATTTAATGCTTCATTTTCCAAACCTATTTTCCCCTCATATGTTCTAATAAAATATGTGTATCAGCTTCTCTTTAGCCTGTGTTTATTTGCCTTTTATTTGACAACTCATTTGTTATTCATTGAGAAAGTAATAAGCTGAGTAGGCTGAGTACAAAGTATCATCAAGAGCCACATGAAATAGTAAATAGGGCTGATATAATCATAATCCTCTTCAAACTGCACTGCATACAGCTTGAATTGTGTAACTTTGCCTCTGCAAAGCTTGCTGAAAGCTAAAGCAGAAACAATACACCCCCCAAAAAGTGCTGATTTTGTTTTGTTTGACAAGCTCACATTGCACGAATCAGGAGTGAGAGTCCGGTGTGAGGCGTTTGACCTTGGGTGTGGAGAAAGAAAGGTGAATCCAACTTACAGAAAAATATCATGTCATCATATCATGTCGGTAAGTGACGAAAACAGTCTCAAATAGTGACAGTAACAAATAATGACTAATCACACAAGACAGAAATAGTGCCACCGTGCCATGGTGGTCCAATTTGCCGGGAGGTAAAAAAAATTGTTGCCAAGTTTACTATATTGAAAACCAGGGAGACAAATGTGTCTTGTGTTTGCTTCTGAGGGTGGTATGTGCTGTTACTTAATTTACACGAGGGAGAGACGCACTATCTCTTATTTACAGATGATGATCTGCATATAATTTGCCTCAGTTGCTTGCTGGGTAATTGAGGTAAATATCACACAGCCTTCAACTTGCCAGCTAAGGTGTCCTGCTGATAGCTTGGCGCACCGCCCGCAGCCACCTGTGGCATTTCACATGTTGGGTCTCGGGGCAACCAGGGTGCAAAGAAACACAGAACTGAAGCTGAACCCTTTAAAACAGCTAGTTGAATGAAGGTATCTTCTGCTATGTGACAGCTGGGTGCCAGACAGTTGTTGCACACACACACACACATATATGTGTGTGTGTGTGTACATACAAAATCCCAATGTCATCATGGGAGGAGGAGGGACATGATTTTGTTTTCGGATCTTTACCATGATCTTTACCCATTCTGTAGGACCTAAAAGTCCAAAAAGTCTCTTGTTGGCCCCCCAACTGTATGGTACTTCACTCACTTTTTCCCTTTAATATACAGAGTTTATTTGCTGTATTTAGTGATATACCATCAATCTCAACGCTTCACTTATTCCATGAGCAAATTGTCAGGGTAAATGTCAATGGCATGCGTCACATTTCATGATTAAATTACAAGATGTAGAGTTTTAAAATGACGAGCAATGACTGTGTTGCTTTGCTCCCTGAGGATTTGGTTAAAGAAATGACTGCTATTTCTCCAAACAGGAACTTTTCAGTACAATTACAATGCAACTAGTGCAGCTGAAAACATGACGCTGTAAAATTGACTTGCGTGGCTGTGAAAAGTACTGGAAGTTAATCAGGTTTAAAGAGGTCATGATAGTAGTAACAAGGTTTGTGTCAGTCTATTACAAAGACCAGCGTCAGTATAGCACATGAACCTTACTTTCTCATCCAGGAAACTAATTCAGGGGGAAAAAATATTGTATCATTCCACTTTATTTGCATAACCCTGCCCTGCTTAAGGCAGGGGAGCCACTGAGTGATCTCAAAATTAGCATGCTGTCACCTTCAGTGTCTCTTCTGTCATTCAGAAAAACAGGCAAGTGTGCAGACATATGAACCCATCTCACATCTACTGCAGAAATGTTAATTAGGAAGCAAGGCATCCCACGGCTCCATTCCTCTCCAAATGCTTAACTGACATGTTATGTATTTAAATCCCTTTCATGTGCCCTTATTATAGAGGAGATGAAGCCACATGCAAATGATGGAAATTGTCATCATCATCATGGCGCAATCTTTTTGCATGCACATAAAAATAAAAACTAAATATTGCACACAACTGTCTGTATGTGTCAGCCATGCCTGGTGCCAGGATTCAAATCTGAAATAAATCTAAGAACAGTATAATTAATTTGCAACATTTGCAAAAGCAAAGGAATATGGATTAAATATGTTAAAGACTAATCAGTAAATGTCCAACTTTAAATATATAGCCTACATACATCTCCTCTGGTAGCATAATTGCACATATAGAGGATTTTCTGGCATCTATGTGCATGCCAGTTTAGTTAATTCAATTTCTCTGGTTTCAGATACATTTCTGATGTATTAATACAGTCTTTTTCATAATAAACATCAAACTTTCATTTCTTTATTCTGTGTTATTGGCTATTGGATGCCGCAGGCTCAGTGGTTTGGAGGGCTCAGTGCCAATGTTTCTATTGTTGTGGAAATAGTGCCCTCTTATGGTTTCAGAGGGAAACTGCACCCAGCACTGAACACCAGGGAATGTGCTCATGCAGTCATTTTCTATGGTAAATATTAAGATGATGCTGATAAGATAGAACACGAAATGTGAATAAAATAGACTTCAAGAAAAATGTGTCCCTTATCTCAAAAATAGACTGTTTGATAGAGCTATCAAAACCCAGGGCCATTTTGGCGGGCCAAGATAGCAGGGAAATGCTCATACTGAGAAATGATGAAACACATATGTAACTGTGATTAACCATCACTGCTATGTTGTGCCTACACAGCGGAGACATCTGGAGTTCAAAGGCAGTAGCTAGAACAAATCCCCATTATGTGCACATACCTTTTCAAAATCAGAGAACCATTACCACAAGCCTTAACTATGAGTAGACATTTTACGTGACTTTCAGATTTTATCAAAGATGACTCACTTTTTAAATGTTAATTTTTAAAAATATTTTATTCTTTGCAAAGGAGGCATTGGGAGCATCAGTGCGTTCTATGGCTTGTGTACAGAGTTCCTGTTGGAGACAAAAATCATAGAACAAGCCCTTGGGTGAACTGAGGGCCCCACCCATGTTTACCAAGGAGGAATGTTTGAGGCAGCTACTCTGCAGCTGTTACAGAACACGGTCTTAAGCAATGGGCACAGTGTTTGAGCTGAAAGTGTTGGAAAGGAATGCTACTGTACAGTACATGGCTTAATACATGACCCTGTTTGGCAGTTACATAAAATCTGAAGAAATCGAGCCATTCAGAAATGCTCTGTGGTTTGAGTGAAGCGTAATGCTGCAGATACTTTTAAGAATGCTAGGTATGTTTGTCTTAGGAACCAAAAAAGAAAAATACTCAGGCAGTCCACCACTGCGGTTGAGATCATGTCTTTTGTTTGTGTCAAGTCCAAGAGCCCTTAATCAAGGTGGATTTTGCCCCTCAGCTACACCCCTGAATTGTATTTCATCATAATGCAACGTGGAAGTAAATTTGAAGGCTACAACAGGAAAGTTACCCCTCAACATCTCATTATTTTAATGCTCAATATCTTATTTGAATTAGTGGCAGAATTAATGCATTCAGCTATACTCTACATATGGGCACAGTCTGATAAGCTAACATCACAGAAGAATGCACAGATTCGTCCCAGATTCTTTAGTTTCAATTCATCTGCTACTTTGTTGTGGACAACTTGACTCATCCACACACAATAGAACTTATCAAATTTGGCATGGTGTACGATAATATCATTATTCCCATGGAGTTGGTTGTGAGCAACTGAACAGCCTCGACTGTAATCCAGAGCTGTCAACACTCCACCATAGCAGCAGTTTGGGTTTAGGATTGTTTACAGAAACACTTTGGATTGGAGAGAGTGGTCGTTACATCTTGCATGTGGAGAGAAAACAGCTCCTTCTTATATTTGGTATAATCTCTAGATGCTGCTGAGACTGTGCCCAGGTTTGACAGCGTACAAATCATTGGATCAGACCCAGCATGGGATAAAGCTAACAACAGTGCAGATTGAATACAGTACATGTGTGTGGGGCAGGGACACCGCTAGTTAGCTAGCAAACTAGGAAGCAGGTATGGTTGATGCATATTGGTAGTACAGCTCCAATGTTGTCTTTCACTGCAAATAGGCATACCTATACCTTTAACAGCAAAGCCATTGAGAAAGATGTATAATTGAAACACCACCAGTGAGTCGTCGATGTATTTCAGTACATTCATTGTCAAACCCTGCGATGTTGGTTTAATTCCTGTGTTCTCTCCGGTAGCGTTTTTTGGGTGGTGGGCAAGATCATAGAAAGGGGATTGGGGTGAAATGATGCAGGGTGATTTATACAAAGCCCAAGGGCACCCACACAGTCCAACTCACACACACACACACACACACACTCTCAAACATTCTGACACACATTATTTATGCAGGAGAAAAATATATTAACATTTGCATTACAAAACAGTTCAAGGGCCCCAGTGTAATAAAATACTTCTTTAGATAAAAATGTGGAGAAGAATCTGTGTGGGCTGTCATTTCCTTATGTCTTTTGTATGCGAAAATCTCTCCCTTTTCCCCTCAACAAAATATCTTTTCTCATTTATGAAAAATATTCCCACAGTTTAAATGGGATTTGAGGCACTGGATTATATCTCTATACACAAAAGTATTTCCCCCTTCCTTAAAGTGTGTTCAGCAAATGAAAGCCAAATCCGGACAGCTACATGATCTAGATGCCATCAGGGGTTCAGGGACGAGAGGGAGACGGGGAACACTTAACTAGTCAGCCATTAGACCCCAAGTTTCTCCTGGCTTTTCTCCCAGCCAACAGTCCAGCTGTCTGGCTCTGTAAAAACTTTGTCTCAGACCCACCAGGAATTGAACTATAACCCCCACCCCCCTTTCATTCCCAACAGACCCAACTACACCACTGTTATCTGGTTCATGAATAAAATTCTACAACTTCAAATTCTATGGCCCTCTGATGGAAAACCAGCAGCCATTGTAGCTTTAAACAGCCCAGTGCTGGAGTCTTGTTTAAAGCGGTAGGTGAGACAGTATTTCATTCTGGAGGAGCCAGAGGCATCGGTGGTCCAGTGTGCTCCACATCTCTGTATCCCATAGTGGCCATCCAAACAGCCCTAAGAGGCCCTGAACAATCTGTATAGCTCTCTGTTGTGCAGAATCCACAGTATATGACCAGAACTTGAGAAGACACTCCTTTCCACAGCTGGCTTACATGAACAAAAGAAAGCACAAAATAATCTGAACAGTTTCACAGCATGTTGGCATTCCTGTCTAATCTTCTCAGCCAGAGTGGGACCCTTCAGCTCAGTCCACCGGGCCCTGGAAGATTAGCTTGGAACAGCCCTGAGTGAGGCCGAGCTCGGTGGCACAGAAAGGGCAGGCAGCATGGAAGGCGTGGGTGCCGTGGGGCAGAGGGATCTCAGCCCAGTATTTGACTGACTTCTCTGAACACACATGTCCACATGGCACGAAGGCATGCGTGGGCGCACCTGTGTCTACGTAGAAGGCCGGCTCACAGCCTAGCCACAGTGGTACGTAAGGACCGACCACCCGGCACATGGGACACTCTCGCTGAGTGTTGGGCTCCTGCTCTGAACGATGGCCCCAGTTGTGGTAACCGTGCACGTGGCCACAGGCCAAGTAGACCCAAGGCTGCTTGTCCTCCAGAGAGGAGAGGGCTCGGCTACGTTGCATGCTGGGGAAGGCAAGCGTGTTGAGACCTACAGGGCACTGGGGCCGTGCCGCGTTGATCTCCTGCCTGAGAGCCTCCAGATGCTTTTGGGTGGGAGTGTGAAAGAGGCCTTCTGCAGTACGCCACAGCAAAGTGGCTCCACACAGATCCACCAGGGAGCCGTCCTGCAGTATATTACTCTCATTCTCCACCTGCAAAGGTTGATGTAGCAGAAACAAATTTAGTTTCTAATAGCAAAAAAAGAAAGAATGCTTTTGTATGCAACCATATTCTATCTGTGAATTGAGAAGCATCTGCTTAATACTCGATTCAATTACTGTATGTATGAAGCTACTGACCAATTTGCCTGGGGTCTGTGCTGAGCGGGTCTCTCTCAGTGTGTAAACATCCCCACAAACAGAGATCTCTCTCCATACGCCAGGCTTCGACTCTTCCGTGAAGCCACCCTTAGGGTGCATTACCAGAACGCCATTGGTTGTTAGTCCGTCCATGTGACCGTCAGGGTTCTTCCATTTTGCGGCTTTTTCCTGTAGACGAGACAGAACAGAGATCCTGATGCAAACTCGTGCTATGTGGCAGTCCCCCCTTTTAGACAGCGCTGCCAACAAATGCAATTGCATTTCTTTTTAGAGCTTATAGGTTTAAAAAGACACACATTTAACATTCGACCTTCCATTCACACTGAATAGTAATTACCCCGAGGAAGATGTTTTTGGAAGAATCAAAACCAGCCGCATAGATGCGAGCAGTGTAGGGCGGGTTTCGCTCACAGACAACTCGGCAGGCAAAACGGGAGATGGTGCTCTGTGTGATGGGAGTCTCCTCTCCATCCTGGCCTCCGGCTATTGTGTCAGTCACCACAAAGTCTATGGGACTCTCAGTGGAACGCCCAATCTACAAAACAACACAGCAATTAATCATGTTCATGCTATAATATTAGATGGATTCTTGCAATCTCTTGTCAACTTAATGGTATGGATGAAAAGAAGTTTCTTTTTCATTTCCCGCAGACATTTGAACTAAACTGTTCTGCCTTCCAGCAGTTCTGCCGTTTTGCCAGCACACAAGATCATGTTGCTCCGTGTGTGTGGTAAAAAACGACACAGTTTGGAAGTTTCATTCGGCAAGCAGCATGTTGTTATATCAAGTTTCTAACCCCCCAAAAAAAGAACATTTCAGGCTTATTTTTAAGCAGACCACAGAGTTCAACAGTGAAAAATGTCTAAACATTTGTCAAACTGAACAAGCAGATGTAAAAATAAACATTTCCCTCTTTCACTTCCTCTCCCCGCTCCCATCTCAAATTGTCCTAAAGTCATATTTAGGAGTTGTCTGTGTTTCTATTTATTCTGTGTTGTTCACAGACAAACGGACACAATAGAGGGCTGCCTGTGAAGCACGAGTCTGCAATGCTGACTAACCCTCTGGTCATCATCTCTTTACTGTACATTCAGATTAATGCTACATACAGAACAGTTGACAAGGCACGTGCACTCACTGGCAGTTTTCACAGACTATATGCAAAAAAACTTTTGCATATATTTTTATTGGCATAGCTGCTAATATTCTTAATTAAAAGTAGAGCTGAAAGGTTTCTCAAATAAGGTTTTGATGCCTTTCTTCACATAAATAGTACCATAATCAAAAAATCTGTTGAATCAAATGATGATTCAACAGGTTATTCAAAAATACCATACATACGATCTAAACAGGTAACAGTGTCAATTAATGGATTTTTACCTGAAACATGTCTGTGTCTTTATCATGGCAGTACTCCACCACTACAGTCTGGTTTCGGGACAGTGTGTAGGAGATGCTGTGTTGACCTTTACAGTTCACAGCCTGAAATATAACAAACAACTCAATACAAACATACACTGTGATACCATATTAAAAACACAACAAATACACAGTTCAACATTTTAAGTATAAGCACACCAACAACAAAGGAGTGTACCATATGCCTTCTGCGGTCATTGTAGCACTGCTGAGGTTAAATTGCAGATCAGGGCAAAACAACAAAGACTCAACTGTAGTGCTTGTTGGAAGAAAATATGCATTTGTCCTCGTTTTCACACTATTAGGTGGTGGTGATGGCGCAATGGATAAGACGCCTGCCTTTGGTGTGAGAGACCTGGGTTCAATCCCCCACTGTGACCCATCCAACATTGTGTCCCTGAGCAACACACTTAACCCCTCACTGCTCCAGAGGCGTGCGACCTCTGATATGTGTAGCAATTGTAAGTCACTCTGGATAAAAGTGTCAGCTAAATGAATAAATGTAAATGTATTAATTACAACTGAAAAAAAACTCAGGTTTGTTTTATCACAATGGATTATTACTATGTATTTGCAGTAGATATTAAAGCAATAACATTCCTTTATTATATTACCTAAAACCAAAAATCTTTGGCAAGAACAGAGAAGACAGTGTAAAGTCACACTCTCTTGACAGTGACTATAAACTGCCCACTGGCCCCAGTTAATGCAAGCCCGACCACCAGCTGAACTTCCTCAGTCAGTGTAGTGACGGAGGGCAGGATAAAGCCACTCAGGCCCAGCTCCCATCAACACTTTACCACATGCCACTATCATCCAGCTATAATCTGCAAATTCCATTTCACAAACAGCCCCCCCCAACCCTGTCACGTGCAAGAGGGAGAGAGAAAGTGGGTCACCAGCACTACCACACTCTGCTGTAACCTCAGAGACAGAAGGGGACAAATGTCATCATCACATGCAGTCTTGTCTCGACTGTGCCGCTACACACAAATGGTGCTCCACCTGTTCAACAGCTAAAACAAGTTTATACACACTGCAAACAGAAACCTGTATATTTTTATAAGCACAACCCCCAACCCCCCCAAAAAAACACAGCCATGGGCTATGCAACCCCCAAAGGAGGACCAATGCAAACAATCACACATGAACAAATGCGGTAATTGAGATCAAGTGGAGAGATGAGAAAGCGGGCAGGATTTGAATATAAGGCTAGCAGTGGCATCATAGGAGCTCCTCATTATCTGTCATGAGCACCAGAGTGTGCACAGACACGTGAGCTTTCCCTCTCTGCCTCTGAGCCACAGAGCATTCTCAGTTCATTCATATGAGACTGCTTCACTGTGAAGGAGCTGGAGAAGGT
>JAPMOB010020308.1:0-47321 GCA_029875015.1 Lepomis gibbosus | reverse complement strand
TGTAAAAATAACAGTATACTGCTGGCGTCTCTGCTGCCAGCTCTTTACTGTTATTTTACAGGAAAATTTGTTACAGTGTACTGTTGCAATACATTTATTGTGAATTGTCTCCATGAATTATTGCACATACATTTGAATAATTCTATATTCATATCTGCATGATACATCAAATTAATTGACATTGGTAAAAAATGTAATATTTTCTCATTGAACTGTTGAAAACATTCTTTCTGATGACAAAATGTGCTTACAGAAAACACAGAATCTGGGAAAAACTTTAAATGGATTTCAGAGTGCACACATAAATTATCAACCTTCAATAACAGACTGCCTTCTTCTCCTCATTGTCACAGAGCGAACAGATTTAGGCCAACTGTTACTTCACAGCTTGCAATTTTCCCGTCACCCATTGGGCGTCACCTTGCTCCTGAAATTAAAAAGCAACAACAGGGAAGTCTGAGCACGCAATGTGATGCCCTCCTGTGACAACAAGCTGTCTCAAAGAAAGTCTCATCTTCTACCCTCACTGCCATTTGTTTCAGATAAATGACTGTGATATTTGAGCTTGGTTGGGTGAGTTCACTCTGCCGGCCTTCCATTTTAAATCACTGTTGCTAAAGAACCCCGATTTGTAAGATTTTTCTTCATATATCTTCAGGTATGTCACCCATATCTGCTAACATATTAACTGACAGTGTAAGAAAACACAAGCATGTTCTAATAACATAGACTGTAAATAAGAAGTACACATAGTCATCATGACATCAGTCGTTTGCTTGTGGCCTGGCGTCTTGAAGCCTCGAGTTTGGCCGATAGAGTGCTGACATGTTGAGTTTTTGCAACCAACAGCACCGGACGTGACCATAATTCGACAAGATGGTGGAGTTAACGGGTCCATGTACTTTGCAGCCAACGGATTTTCGTTTTGAAATGAAAAAAACAAAAACGGGTGTTTTCCCAATTACCATTAGTAAATAGGGAAACGAAAAACGGGTGTTTTCCCAATTACCATTAGTAAATAGGGAAACGAAAAACGGGAAACAAACCGTTTATCAGCTTGGGGTGCTGTAGCCTACTGCAGCCGGCTGTGTGCGGAGCTAGTTATCTAGGTGCATCTGTAATTCACATTAATTATCATTTTAACAAGGCTTGACAATTTTTTCTAGAGAACAACAGGCTTGAAGCTAAATGTACTCACCAGAGAAAGTGAACAGCCAACTCCTAATAACCTTTTTCAACGCTGCAGGATAAATTTACACAGTGCTTTGTGTATGAGTCACTTTAGCCTGATTGTCACGTCACCATGGTAACTAGTGGTGATGGTGGGGGTATTATAGTATTTTATACATATATATTATATTATATTATATTATACTGTCATAGTATTGCAATATTTTCCATGGCAATATTGTATCAATACACTAACGTCAAGCATCGATCGTTTATTATATAAACTGTACATTTACTTTTTGGTACTGTAATAATAACATCAGTTGCTTTTTCAGTCCACTGGAAAAAGAGTCCTTTGGGGGACACCATTTGTAGTTGGAAAAAAGGTAATAAATTGCAATATAAAATCGCAATAATATCATATCAGGTCATAAATATCGTGATAATATCGTATCGTGGGGCCTCTGGTGATTTCCACCCCTAATGATAAGAATTTGTCAATCATAGATAATCCCGCCCTGAAGCATACTCTGCCTTATGGTCTATTTTTCTCTAAATGGGACCATAATCTAGTAAATGAACATTATGTATTGAAGACCTGAAAGTGATTGAGACCATAAACTCCTTAGGAAAGTGTTTACTGAGGTAATTATTCACATTAGAAGTGGGGTCATTTTACCATTATTTCTAATGGAACCAGCCTTCTTTTTGCACCCAGAAGAGTCACCCCCTGTTGGTGGTTTACTAGAATGCAGGTTTAAGGGACTTCCAAATTAGCTTCGCATCTCAGACTGGAAGCTTCCCACTTGACTACAAACAAAACCATATCAGTTTCTAATCGGTAACAGCACTACTACACACCCATCTATTTCACTTTAAATCTTTCACACATACTTTAGTTACAGAATATGTTCAGTGCTGACTGAACTGAGGCATTTCCATAAATGCCAGTCTAGTTGGCAGTTGTGGTACTCAATGTTAAAGATGACTCATTCAAACTGCCACCAGTGCTGAAATTATGGGAATGGAGTTTGGTGATCAGCCTATTGTTATCAAGGCAGTGCTGATTGCAGATAACGGGGTTCAGATCGGAGTTTAAAAGGACTAGTTTGACATTTTTGCCTATTTGCTGTTTTCTTTAAAAGTTAGATGAGAAGACAGATATCCATCTCCTGTGTATGCATCAAGTATAGAGCTGGAGTCTGGACGTAGTTAACCTTTCTTAGCACAAAGACTGGAGACAGGGAAAAAGCAAGACTGCTTTGTACGAAGCAAAGTACATACTGGACCACAACCAATGCAGTCTTTCATGACTTGCATGATGTTCATAGGTAATCGGTGAGGTGCCAGCAACCAGCTTAAATCTTTTCTTGGTCAACTGAATGGATGACACTTTGATGGATGGCACACACTTTTGAGTCATTTGAGTTTTTTGAATTTTCAGATTCTCATGCACTTTCAAATAAAGATAAACATTTACGTGTTGGTGTTCCTGTTCACAATCATTTACATAGCCTAAATGTGCACGGGAAATGAGATCAGAATATACTGTTATAGCGCTAAAGGTGCTGTGAAAAATTTAGGTGCACCAATGCAAAAAGTTAGTCTGGAGCCCAGGCTGGGGACCCTTTTAGCATGTCACACCAATCTACTATAAAACCTTCCTAAAGAAAATGTTCAGACATGGTAGTCTTTTTGTTGGAGCACCATGCGTCACAGAGAAGCTGCAACCGTTGTCTTTAAATATGACCCACTACTCCATTTTGTTGCACTGGTACTTGCTGTGTGCAATGTCATTAAAGCTTAGGTTGTGGATTTGGTGGAAATTACGTGGTGTACTGTAGCGCAGTAACAGTAACTACTGCAGCCATGAGTCACAACCCTCAAACTTTGAGCAGAAACAAGGAGCGGGCTGCAGAAGTCTGGTCACTTGCATTTAATTCCACACCCCAGATTTTTTTCATTTTCAGATTTGAAGCCTTCCTCCGACACTGACTCAAATGAGGCAATTTATCAGACCCTTTTCATATATGCAGCACTATCTGTAAAGAGACTTGCATAAGCACATTTCCAAAAAAAGTTGAACTACTCCTTTAAAAGCACCACTGCTAGTGGTTAGTATCACATAAGGAGGAAAAGTTTAAATGAGTACACATTTGGTGCCAGATGAATACTGTGTGTTTGTCTGTCTCTCCTAGTTAGATCAAGAGGAAAATGGAGATGGAGGGGGGAAGAAACCGATGAAAAATGAAATCACCAGCTGTGATGATGAAATCTGCAGTGATCAGCAATATATAATATATAAAAAAGCGCTTTTCAAAGATATTCTGCCTGTCCTCTCTCTGTAAAGTCAATGTAGTAAGGGGGGGCAGGGGCTTCTCAATCGATTTATATCGAACTTTACAGTGCGTGAACTTAAATTGTATAGTAATTCATTATCAAACTCAGTGAGTCAGAGTCTTTTGTGATAATGTGAAAGTGACAGTTGTTACTGGGATCTTGCCTCATAGTGTTCATCTCACTGGGGCCTACAGAGCCAGTTACGTGATGTAATATCGAAAGATACCTGGGTAACATGCTAGAAAAACTGTGATAAAATGTGACAGGTTTGGTGCTAAATTGACTCTGGGTTAGAGGAAGGGATTTCTATCATGCCCTATACCTGCGCAAATCATACAAATCTCCCCCGACATAACTCCCATTTTAAATGGGTTGGGAAAAGGGTGGTGAAAACCTTATCGTGACTGTTAAAGGGAGGGATTCAGAACGAAAATAAGAGGTGCCTTTTGTGTGAAACACTGAACATATATACTGCAGTTTTTACATTTTGCTACAGACTCGGAGAAATGTTGGCTCCTGTTTGGTCTGAAAACTAATTGTGAAAACCCAGAGCAGTGGCATGTAGCACCAAGCATAGAAATATTTGTTTTCATTATAATCTGATGATTAGTAGAGGAGGACATACTAACATGTGCAAACAGAAGCTACTTTGTAACAGGATGCATGTCTGTCTCCAATAAAAAAAACATTTTGTCAAGTCTTTTGTCTGATTATGTCCATGTTGGCTGCTCTCTGGTAAACACATTGGAATTACCATAATTTTGCCCAAACAGAAGTCAGAAATAATGGCAGAGTGTCTTAAACTCTGAAAAAATGGCTGATATTTTGGCATTTAAAAAAAAACAAAAACAGGTTTAACTAATAACATGAATGCCCCATTGTCAGAGCCCTGTGCACTATGGCATACAGATGTTTTGTGTATACGAAATGTGTATGTGCATATACTATGTATGTTACTATGAGTGCATGCAAAGTAGTATTTTTATATATATTTTAATATAGACTGTCGGGAGGCTGAAAGAGGTCCAAATTATTAAGTGATGGCACATTTAAATGGAACAGAAGGATAATTACACTTGTGCTTTTCCCAAAATGACAGGTCAATATTCAGAAAGGTCTACTCAGAGAGGTTCTGACTGAATACTTAGTGAAACTTGACCTGTGTGTATAAAACATCATACTTCAGTATTAAATGCTTACACTAAAGAGACATTGCACTGGTTTGAAGGATAATTCTGGTTTATTACAACTTGTGCATTTTCATAGTTTAGGGCTAGAGCCAAGTCAATCACTAGAAAATAAATCTGCTGTAAATTCCAACTTAAACGTGTACCACCAGTAAAAACAAACAAAATGACAAGCCAACATTCACACAAACCACTTGATTTCTTTTTGAAATTTTACAACTGCCCCTATTAAATGTATAAACTATCTTAACTAGGGCTTTAAGATATCATTTTTGTACCATTTCCTTTAATTAGGAAAAGCAGTCTGATTAATCGATAATGAAAAGTTAGTTAATTTGCAACCCTTGTTTGTGGCCATCATTTCAACTGGTTATAATACAATTTTACTCAAAATATCAGACATCTGGGAGCAGAGTAACAACTCTACAATGAAGACTAACGACGTAAGAGACATGAGCAGACAGACAATCGTTATGAACTAAGCCAACAGTTCAGCCCGATTATCTAAAGCACTTCATTTGGAGGTGAAACTGTGTGCACACAACTACAGTGGGTAAAAATGTATCCAGGAAGTTGGTCTGTAAACTGTGAACATTTTAACAAAACCCTTTTAACAGCCCTTTTACAGTTTGCTTTTGTTTCCTCTACTAAATAACTTTGGCTGGAGATGTGTTCACATGTATGATCAGCTTGTGTTTCATGTCCTGTCTGACTTCTTTTCAGCAATGTTGCTGCATTTCCAGATCTCAGCAATTAATTTACTTGTTTAAATAATGCTGTTATCATCCTTTTAACACAGAGCCTGAACACAGCTGTGACAGCTGGTTGAATATTACATTTACCATCTTTCATTCATTGCACATGCTACACAAAATGAACACTACATGAAGTGATGCTGTAGTCAGTTTCAAACAGTTCACATGTTCTGTGTTAAAGTGGCACATGTCCAGTCATTTTTTTTCAAATGACTTAACCGCTGAACTTAAAAAAAGACAGCATGCTTGTTGAAGCAATAAAAAAAAAAAAAGACATCAACTCGCATTCATCAACTGTATAAACACGAAAGATCACAGACAGGAAGCTGCTCCATACATTACAGAAACATTTTAGCAGCTGTACATTTACAGTAGATGAGCTCATACTGTATAGAAACTTTCATACATACTAATGCTAACAAGACTGCAGTATTATACTTTTCAGCTGTGATGAAACCTGGCACTTGGGTGCATTTGAATACATTACAGACATAATGAATTCCCCTATCCTATTTTTCCCCGTTGAGCAGGGCTAGTCAACGCATGAGATGGCAGAGTGGCAAGGCTTGCAGTTCTCTGCATTCGTATTTTTCCTTTTCATGTGGGGAGCGACGCTGTCACGCTTGTGCCTCGCTGACAAATGAAAAATATAAGGTTGATGACTACTTTTTTATTTGTTTCTCCGCGTTTCCTCCTGTGATCTACAGATGTCTATCCCTAGGACACCATTTGGTACCTGCTCATTATTATTGCTTCCCACGTTTCTGGAAGATTACAGGTTTCTCATGCATACAAAGACAACGATACACAAGACAGGCATGCAGAACGGTAGTGTGAAGGTAATGGGTCACGGTATAACAAAAGAAAACCTTCAGTGCTCAGCCACATACACGGAAGCACACCGTCATGAACAGAGTTTGCCGTCTAATTTGTTCCTTTCCTCTTTCACACACAACCACAAACAAAGTCAAACAACACAGGTGTGCTCTCCACTTTTGTCCCAGCTTCACCTCTGCAAACGCTAAATCAAATACTGCACAATCTCCTCCTCCGTGGCATTGCCTACCAAAAAAAAGACACTACTTGTTTTGCCTAAAGTGATTTTTCCAATGGGTTTGTCCAATAGCGAGTATTTGTTTTCCCCTTCCATGCTGTCTTACAGTGTGTGCGGATTTCCGTGTGTGTGTTTGCATGCTTGTTTCTGAGGCAAGGCCATCCATCTCAGACAGTCCCATCTGCGAGCAACAGCCTTGTTTACTTATCCCTCGACCAGAGAGCAGCGGCAGCCTGTCCACAGGTAAGCAAGCACCCAGCGCTCAGGACAAGCTGGGAGGAGCAGGAGGAGGAGAAGGGGGGGTGGTCGGTTTCTTTCTTTATCCGGGGATAAATCATTCTTTACACCGACAGCAAACTTCCACACCTTTCGCTCCTCTCACGCCGTCTAATCGTCGCTCTGAAGTCATCCTTTTCTCCTCTCCACTTTCCTTTGCCACTTTCTCACTCTGGTTTAATTTACTCATCTTTCCAAAGCAATCCCTTTCACCTCCCCTCCTCATTCTCTCTCCAAGCCCCCACCTTGTCACACCGTTTGCCATTTTTCTCTCACAGACCTCCTACACCTTTTCCTCTCTCTGCCGCTGTCTAGTTATCTTTCCAAAACAATCCTTTCCCCTACCTCAGTCTCTCTCTTTTTTCCCCACTCTCCCTTTTCTCACCATCTACCCTCCCAAGTTGTCTCTCTCATCTGGTCAAAGCATCTTTCAAAGCCAAGCCTTCTCCTTCCCTCAATCTGCTTTGCTTCCTTCTTGGCCCTGACTCTCATCACACATCATCATCAGATTTTCTCGGCTATGTTCTGCCTTTCTGTCTCTATCGGAGGACAGGGAACAGCCGGCATGGAGCTGATGGGGTGAAATAGCGCCCTGTGATGAATATTCATCCCGTCCCGCCAGCCTCTGTCCCCAGTCACCGTGTCGTAGAGGCCTCCAGCTTACAGATGCCACCATTTATTTGTCACAGACAAGACAGGTCCCACAGGAAGGTTTCTTGTGCCAAGGCTGAGGAGGGGAAAAACAGAGTGAGCCCCCCCCCCTTCTTAGTCTGAACCAAACTTATTCATCTAAGCCACGACAAACAAGCGTTAAGACACCGAGACAGTGACAACACTGTCCTTGGCTGTTTTCCCTGCTGCCCATCACAGATATGAGTGCAACTCAAGGAGCAGATAATTGGCAAAACATTGGATAAATGTCTGGTTTGAAAAGGGCCAGCCCCAACAAGTTCGGTCATATTTTCATTGTTTTGGCCATCAATCTGATCAGTTGTGACAACACTGTACTCCAACTTCATCCCTGTGATCTTGCGACTGAGTGACAGGGAAGGAACACAAGTTGTAAGTCAATCAAATAGGTTGTAAACAAACCCTCAGTTTAATGTATTTAATCTAATGTGTAAATGACTCAAATTGTTTCATAAGCCATGTTTCCATCCAATTGTCATGTGAATTTTAAGCGTACATACTTAGAAAAAAGAAATAAAGTGAGAAAATGTGCGTTTACATCAGCTGGTTTGGAGCGAATAAACGAGGCTACAGCAAGCATCATTATGTCAGTAGTTGACGTTACACATGGCTGTAATAAACAAGACGTATGGGTTCCAAACCAGAAACAAAACCAGCCGCATGAACGGCCATTGAAAAATGGAGAGAGGTCCTCAGAAATGTGTTTCAAGCAGGCAAACTCTTAATAGTCATGTCTCCCCACGTAATGGGAATATCCGGTGTTATGGGGGGTTTGCATGCACCTCCAAATAATGCCTTTAAACACTATAATATCCTTTGTGGGGTTAATCGATGGTGATGATCATGTATATAGTCTATTCTATGAATGTTTAGAGTTGTTAATATTTTACTACACTCAGTAGCATTCATTGAAATGCGGTGATAACCCCATTTGATCAGTCCGCAGTGCAAAGGATCTGAAAAGGATCTTTTAGAGGTGAATGCATAATTCCGCAGGAACAGATGATAAAGGTTACCTACCAAGATTTGCATCAGCACAAAAGTGCATTACCAGGCGCGAGGTGCGTGAAATTCCTGGCCGGCATGCAGAGCTTTGAACGGCAACCGGGCAAGACGCCGTCAGCAAACACAGCTGATCAGACGTGAGTTTGCTACGTCATAACTTATTCGGAAAAAGTGTTTTCTCCCATTTAGTGCATTAACTCTTTTTCAACAAAAGCAAAAACCACCTCAAGCGAGCGTCAAAACTTTTTAGCGAAATTAAGGATTTGTGACAGTTCAGCACTTTTCAATTGAAAAATCAAGGAAAGCTAAATGATTACTCAAACATTCATTAGAGTTTGCAGATCAACCTCCTGATTCTTTAACTTACGATATGTTTTTTAGACAGACTAGCAGTGTGGGGATGTCAGGCCACTTTGGTCTAAACTGAAATATCTCAATAACTATTGGATGGATTGCCATAAAATGTTTTACAGACACTAGTGATCCCCAAAGGACGAAACTTACAGACTTTAGTGATCCACTGACTTTTCCTCTAGCACGAGCATAAGTTTCACATTTGTTTCTGAGTGAAATGTCTTGACAAATATTTAAATAAGTTTGGTCCAGACAGTTATGTCTGCCACAGGATGAACTCTCAATAACTTTGCAAATATCTGCAAAATGACTGACATTCCCATCAGCAACCAAACAAAAAATGGCCAAAATTGTCTCGTTCAAGGTTCTTAAATGCAATGTTGGCTGTTTTATATAATTGTAAATTTAAATTGTTATTTAATTGTTATTTAAATAAAAGCTGTGTGAAGGTTTACCGGCTTGCTTCTTGCCTTGGTGGACAAAAAAACGAAAACAACAACAAAAAAAACAAACAAAGACCATGGTTGGTTAAAAGCTTTTCCTTCAACAGTGGTGCAAATTGTGAACACTTTGAGAAGAGACTCTCCTTCAACACTGCAGGTGATTTTTTTGTGAAGGTTCCCAGAACCATGTGGAATAGAAATACTGCTAATGGATAAAAGTAGAGTGGGGTCAGAAGGGGGGAAATGTCGACATGATTGAGTTTCCAGCCCAATTAACTGGAGATCACTTAAATGGTTGGCAAGCTGAAGAGGTCATTATCCTGAAGAGCTCTGAAGAAGCCCATTAGGGCTTTCCAAAGCTGGACCCATGACTCCTCCACTTTGGTTTTCTGTTTCTCCAATAAAAAGACACATGGCTGATTCTGCTCCATGGAGGCTGCTGGCCTGTTTGTAAATTTACCTCCATTGAATCAGGGAAACATGTGCAGCCATCCATGTGTCTGTGAGTTCAATCACCCATACACACTATCATACATTCACTACTCGCTACGCCACAGCACAGGGTATAAGCTATGGAGAAACTTTATCCTTTAACACTTAGCTAAGCCAAAAGAAAAATGCCAAAGAACAAATCAATGTTTTCCACAAACTGAGCACTGCACACAAAACAAATCCAAGAAATATCGACTTTCACGTTAGCCCTGCAAAAGGACATGGTAAACCAAACAATGTACAAATGTTTCCCTGAGCACCCAGAGAAACACGAATTGCAACATCAATATATACAGCTGTAAAAGGGCCGGTATAAATATTTTTCAATGTGATTCCACATACACGCTGTGTGGGAATCACTCATTCATGCACAGCAGCTCTACATAATCATGCTTGTCTGACCGTGAACATCATAGCAGCATCTCCTGTATTAGTCATGCCATCCCACCATCACGCTCAACAAGAAGCAGTCTGTCTCCCCCAAATCCTCATAATATCTTCACAAACATCTCAGTTTAATCTGAATTTATTTGTTTATTTTAAAAAATACTGCCAATTAACAGTGGTTTAATGAGCAATAAGGAGTATTAATGTAAATAAAAAGTACATCAAACACTTTCAAAAGGAGACCTGTCTATGAATTTGTGTCAGTTAATGTAAGAGTAGGCTACTAATAATTTGTTGCTCTGCTTATGTAGGATGGCTCATATTCACTGGGATTTTCAGAGACAGTGGAGACTAAAATCACCTACACTTGTTTTATAGTAACAGTATTTTATGTGAAATATAATTTCAGCTGTCTAGGCTGATGGCAAGAATTACAGCCCAAAATTAAAGCATGCATGTTGCACTTGAGGCCTTTGGAATGGGGTACTTGACTTGATAGGCAATACTACAAACCAGCAGCTGTGGAATGTAACAAAGACCAAGTACTCAAGTACTGTGCCAAATTAGTTCACTTGAGTATTTTTATTTTATGTATTTTATTCTTCTACTTGGTAACAATTCAGTGGCAAATATTTCTTCTACTCTACGACATAATGATCTTGTATAATATCTTGCATTGTTACAAATTGAACAACTAAAATTACCTGATGTCAAACAACAAGAGTAAAATTCTGCTTCAATGATCAAGTAATAATACATGCATTAATAATTAAAGAGCTGCAACATTTAGTCGAAAAAATTTTACAAGCAAAACTGAAACAATGCTGTTTTCAGCCTGTCAAATCTAAAGATTTTTTTGCTTTTCATTGTTTAATATCATTGTAAATGTAATAATCTTGAGTTCTTGACTGTTGGTTGTTGGTCGGACAAAACACAACACATTTGAAGACGTGACCTTGGATGGATATGTTTCACTTATTTCTGACATTTTATAGACTAAATCATTAATGTAGAAAATAATCTGCAATTGATTGTTAATCGTAGGTTGTAGCCCTAACAATATTTAATCACATAACACTCACACCAGTTTCCAGTATGATGACTGAACATTTTGATACTCGGGTACATTTTGCAGATATTGCCTCTGTACTTAAAGTTTTGAATTTAGATTTGATTTGTACCTTTAATGGAGTATTTTTACACAGTGGTAGTGCTACTTTTACTGAAGGATCTGAATATTTCTTTCACCCTTGCAAACCAGCACACCATGATTAATTGTTTCAAAATGAAGTCAAAGTGTAATTTGCAAAGTAGAGAAGAACAACTACGGTTACATGTAAAATTACTCAGGGGAAGAAAAAGAAGCACATGCTAGTAAAGTGCAAATATAAAAAAAAATTGTACAAACATAAATTATTTTAAAAAGTACCTGAAAACATTATGATTAAAAGAGACAGGGACTTTGGGGTAGCTTTTCAGTGCCAAAGAGCTGCTTAATGCACTTATGCCTACTTCCTTGTGTTTGGCATTGTTGTAGACAGTAATCCACTTGTGGTAGAAAAAAATGCCTTTTCAAAAAGATAACTTATTACTCCTAATTAACTGATCATTTGTAATTGTGGTGTATAATGGTGATGAGCAACAGGAGTTCATCGTTTGCCCACCTTTTTATTCCAAGCCACTCTCATAGCAGAGCCCCGGTAGAGACATTGCCATATGACCTAATTATCTCTCATTAGTGGCCTCAGTAATTACAGGCCCTTTTACAGCTCCATCTCCTCTGTCTCACATAGGAGGGGATTTCAATTAGGCTTGCCTTGCAGCTCTGCCTGCCTGACTTTCACAGCTAAGCCACACTGTCACCCGTGTAGCCAAGCATAGCCAAGCGGCAGGCAGCCCAGTACTCATGGAAAGCTCCCACAAAGGATACACGTGTGTCTACGGCTGGGTTTTATTCATTCCATATCACGCACCCATCAACAAGACATGACAATAAGACAGCTTGAAGAGGTATCTTCTTTCAGTGAAAAGAAAATAACATTTTATGCCATCTTCTGCAAGCGGCACATCATGAAAAATACATAAGAAACAAACTATTTTTTGCAGCACATCTTCCTGTCATTGGAAAAAAAGCATGTGATATGCAAAGTCTCGGGTTTCTGAGTGACACAAAATGCCTCCATCAAGCCATATTCATCAAACATAACTAGGAGGGGGGAAAGGAGGAGAGAAAGAGAAAAGGCAACAGAGGAGGCTTGAAATTGTTGAGTAGCTTCAAGGAATTACTCCAGTGTCCTCTCGGGTCCCCCTTATCATTTATCTCTCACTCCAACCCTGATGCCAAATCAGTCACCCTAATTAACAGGCCAGCCAGAAACTCCAGTCAATACTGCAGAGGGACAATTAACCCCTTGTGTTCTCAATCATTCCTACAAAGGTGAAATTGAAATTTTGTTGGTTAATTGTGGCCATCAGTTGGGTGAAGGAGGGTCGACTGATAACATGTGTGCTGCTATCATTCACTGGGATTGATGTTAAAGAGGTTAAGCAGTGAGTACTTGCGACTGGTGTGGAATATGGCAGCTGACTTGCACCTGAAGTTGCACTGGAAAACCGCACAACATATGACCTTATAGCCCAATTTAGGCTTAGGCACAAGGGCTACTAACAGCACATTCACACTTACGTTCACCTTTCAAGCATACTTATTTCTAGTTAACCTTTAACTTAACTTTCTCACAAGACTAGTGGCTACTTTACACACATGCTTACAGAAGCTCAAGCCAGGGGCCTCAAATTTTTGGAGGGCCCACAGAGAAAAGAAATAGGTGTTGAGTTCCCTCCAAAAAATGTATTTAGGCAATACCAGGTGGTACTACTTCAAGCTCCTGTTTAAAAGCCCCACAAAACAGTTTTAGGTTTACTATTAGGTACAAATACTGTATGGTTTGTACAATAAACATATCTAATTAAAATATACCACAAACTGCCTCTCATTCCCCAATCACTTTGTATATAGCTGCAGTTTTTGTGGCTGTTTTTATCATTTACCTTACTGTTTGTTTTGGATACGCTATTGAATTGTCTTTTACCATCTTATTGTTTTGTTGTGTTTGTCATTGCTTTACTGTCTAAAAAGAAGCAACTCTTGTGGAATAATAAAGATCTAAACTAGAAGACTTTACAACATGCAGGGGGGGGGGGTCATGCAGATTTGCAGCATGCAGAAATTGTGACCATCCCAATTTGTTAAATTTGTTAAGATGTTAGTCAGTTGGAACACTTCAATGTGAAGCCAATTAGCAAAATGCAGGCCATGGGTTAATATGCTGCATAATAATCTAGCAAGATATTAATTTACACAACCAGCACACCAGCAGTAGACACACCACACTTACTGCTCATTTGCATTACTTTACAAGGACTAACAGGTGCACGAATCAACTTACCTTATGGATGCTGAAGAGCAGATTAATCCATCCAGTTGGGGTAATGATTCCTTTAACAGCCGATAAAGTTACATCCACAGAATTCTGCGTCACAGTCCGGTTCCGCTGCAGAACCCCTTGTGATTTAGTTACCCCACATCAAAAAGTCAGTTTTCTTGACCCAGCAGCTCATGACTCCAGATTCAAAACCCAGGAAGGCCGCTCTCCTGCTACCTGCTACTACTCTCCTGCTCCGTCTACACCCTTCATATCCACAATTAGTGCGCTACCCCGCATGTACGACAAAATAATTAGTGAAAGTTATTTCCTTCAGTCGCACCATCATAAAGACACTTCAATTTTACTGTGCTTTAATAAACCTTTCTTCACCTGTGGGTGCAGCAGCAATGGAAACAAACGAGCCTCGCGCGCTCCACTGAGCCAACGACGTAACAGCGACCGTGACGTCATCGCGAAAACACCTGTTGCAGGGCCGCAGCCAATCATCAGCGTCCTCTAGTGGGGGCCAAGTAAATGCAGTTCTTCAAGGTTCTTCAGGTTCTTTTATTAACATTCATTTTACAACAAAGGGTTTCACAATGAAATAAAAGTTATTAAAATAGAATATAAATAAATATTTATTATTTCATATATATATGGTGGGGTGCAAAGGAACACAGCAGAGCATTATCTCCAACAACTGTAGTGTTGCCAAATTCTTATATCTTTGCAGTCATTCCTGTGTATTGTAAATAGGTGAAGACATGCATGAACCGAATTTCTAGAACTGTGTGCAAAGATTGTTTAAATTAAGCCTAGTGTAAATTAAGTTAGTTAGTAAGTTCTTTTATAACTATATTTGGTTTGCATATTTAGGACATATTTAGGACACATTTAGGCATATTTAGGACATTCATGATCCACATTCTCCATTGCAAACATCACAGTTTCCGCTTGGAGGCTCCTTATGAGGAGGTGTAGAGATGAATTTAGTTTAGTATGTCCCAGTCTAATCCTGCTAATCAGAATCTCTTCTTTCCTACTTTACCCAAGTTACCTTCCCACTCCACACTCGACTCTTTGAAGATAAGATCAGATCAGATACAAATGCTTTAATATCTTCATCCCATAGTCACTGAGGCTTCATTTTGTTCCAAATGCAAGATTTGGTTTCTGCCTGACTTATTGGTGTTGCCAACTCTACTTGATTTGATTTTAATCCATTTTTGTCAAGTTGATCTACTGTTTCATTCTCTTGAACACCTCCATGAGCTGGTACCAAAAACTGTACATCAATTCTTAGTTTGGGAAATATGTATATTGTATCTAAATATAAATATATTAATATTTCATAAAGAATATCCTGTCTACATCTTAAAGAAGTATGTCTGAGACTAGCCAGGGCTGCACTTGAGTCTTAGCATATTAGAATTGACTGGTTACGGTCCTTTCTCTTGACATCTTCACCTGAACTTTCAACTCTGGAACATAAAAAATGATAAAACTTGTTTAACCTTTAGCAGGGTTTCTGGACCCATTAGTAAATATACTGTATGTTCATGATGTCCATACATCTCATATAGAATAGTGTTCACATAAGCCTGCAAAGTCAATGCAGTTGGGATTAATGAAAAATTTAAAGTGTTGAGTGCTGGTCTATTTCTTTTTTGTGGTTGTACTGCAACGACCGCAGTGGCAAAAAGAATTTATGAACTCATCTGCCCTTTATGAACTCTCATCTGCGTGTAGGTGCATGGCTATAGAGCAAGATAAGTGCACTTCCAAACAAGGTGTTTTTCCTGGAAGCAATTGTAAAGCTGTGAATACATATTGGATAAAACACACAGTCAGTAATAGTGAATTGAAGTGACAGTAGAAATCAGAAAAAGATGTGATTCCATACACAGGAATTGGACCAAAGGTTATGTAAAAATGAAATAGTACAATAATAAGAAAACTGGATTTGTATAGACAAGTATAGACATGCCTACTGTGTCATAGTTGCATTGTCCCTCATGCCAGGAATAAAAAAGTATCACCAATGAAAGAACAGGGAAAGGGAGTACAATATAGTAAATCAAGTAAACAGAGTAAGAGTCTCTTTTGCAAAAAAGACCTGAGTGCAGAACGACAAATACATACAACACATACAGTATTATCTGCTGGACCACCAGACACAGTGCAGCTTCTTCTCTCAGATCATGAGACTCCCCAACTCCACAATAAATAAATGACATGGAACTTTTTGTTGCACTGGTTTGCACATTACCATGCCACTATCTTGTATGATATATGTATATAACTGTATATATGTTTTTTTTAATTCTACTCTACTTTTAAATACATGCATATACTGTATGTTCTGTGTGTGTGGTGTTAAGGGAGCTACAACATTACTTTCATTGTGCAGCCCTGTGTTGCAGAACAACTAATTAATGTACCTTAAACCTTGAATATACACAACCAGACTAGAGTTAAACTACCTCTTTTAATATCTCAAATCACAAACAACAGTCACATTGTAGCTATAAGAAATAGAGGACATACAGATAATGAATTATTCATTTAAACAGTGGGTAAAACCTGCCTGCAAGCATTTACTTGGTCACAGATCTGACAAAACCATGAATGGGACAATGTCAGTTAAACTGCTATGGGAATTTTAGGGGTTGCTATAGAACGGCATGTTCAACTGAAACCAAGTGATGGTGACAGAATAAGAGACTCATCTGTCATGAGAAGAGTCTCCTCGGCAACTTAAAAATTGGCTCATTCACACTCACTGTTCGATGTTTTAGTAAATTGACTTTGATTCCTTTGTGTGTAGGAGATGAATTAAATGATACATTTATTACAGCTGCTCTTAAAGGCAAGCAGGACGTGCATTTAATCAATTCAATTGGGCTTCATTGGCATAGGAAACAGACGTTTAAAAGAAGAACAACAGAAGAATTGTGACTGTGCAGGTGGTATGTGTCATCCTCAAGCTTGGGTCCTCTACCAGAGGCCTGGGAGTTTGAGGGCTCTGCGCAGTATCTTAGCTGTTCCTAGGACTGCACTCTTCTGGACAGAGACCTCTGATGTTTTACCTGGAATCTGCCACTCTCCCTCTCACTGGGGTCACAGCCCCCAGTGCTCCGATCACCAATGGCACCACTCTTGCTCTTCCATTCCACATCTTTTCTAGCTCCTCTTTCAGCCCTTGGTATTTCTCAAGCTTTTTGTGTTCCTTCTTCTTGATGTTGCTTGTCGCTTGTCATGGATTACAGCAAAAAAATATATAAATATATATATATAAAGGTATATATATATAAAGGTATACTTCCAATCAAAAATTAATGAAAGTAACCTTGTGCTGTTGTAGCTGTAGAAAGCATTAAATTCATTCTTGTACCACATTGGAAGTTGTCTCATAGTGTCAAGTGAATAGCCATTGTGTGGATACACAGTATATAGTATACTCCCATTGTCTATTGTTACAGTTAGTCTTCAGAGGGCAGACTCTTCAGTGTTGCCACGAGACCATGAGCCATAATAGTATTAAGCAGCTACTAAGAAGTTGTCCAGCACATTGTCATAAATGCCACAAAACTGAAATCAAAATCTTAAGTCTTTTTTTGTAGTTTAGAAGTGTTATGGAAATGTTCCTAGATTTGACCTAATTAGATTGCATTTGTGACAGAGCAGTATAAAAATATTTAAAATTCTCATCACATTTATGTAAGAAGAACATTTATGTGCCTGTTTGAAAGGCTTTAGAAAATTAAATTTAAAAAAAGCAAATTTTTGGAATGACTGGCAATATTAATGTCTCCAGGCTTTATAGTTGTATTCAGACTGACACAAAGAGTTGTCTGGCAAAAAAGTTCCAACCACCTCTTCATGACTGCAGCCATTCATCCTCAACATCCAAAGTCTATGCCCACACATCAATAACCATTTAATCACTAATAAATGCCTCTGTCACGTCTTTGGTGTCCCAAGAAATATCAAATAAAAGTAGAATAAAAAATTAAATAAGATTAAAATAAGAATGCAGTAACAAATCAGGTTAAACTTGATGGCAATACACAGAATAAAACATAAAACAATTTAAAAAACTATACAAGAGAAAACAATTTTAAAATAATGCATTTTTAAGAGAGATTTAAACAAAACAGAGCTGACCTGCCTAATCAGGTTGTTCAAGAGTCGAGGGGCCTTGACACCAAAGGTCCAGCTTCCTCTGGTTTTTAGCCAGAGACCCATACCAGAGGATGAAATGTACGGTTGTTGCCCTGTTGGGCTAAACCCTCTCCCTTGTTAATGTTCCACTCTACCAATAGAGCTATCCAAGACCAAATTAGAGCTCACCAAATCAAAGTTTGACTTTTAATCTACATAATAAAAAAATACACAGACGCAAACTTGGTGTGAAATATTAATCAAAGCTCTAATTATCTTCAAAAATGTGTTTGAAGATAATTAGAGATTTATACAGCTTATATTATTGAAATGCTGAGCAATATACGCCAGGAACCATCTCTTTTCTAATAAACCAGTACTTTGAAATTAAAATGTTGAAATGCATTCAAGTTATGAGGCTGCATGTGGGCCAACTGGACCCAAAGTTGAAAAAAGAGCAGCAACAACTTATGAAGAAACCAGAAGAAACAACATAAGTGAACATGTGAACAGTGTTTAACATTTTTAATGGGAATTTGCATGTTACTGTCAGCGATTGGAGATTTTAAAACTAGTCACCAGTTTCATTGAATGTACTTTTGAGTTGAAGCAGTAGGAACTCACAGGAAATCATATTTAGTGTGGCAATCACTCAACTATTTTTCCACTTTGAGAGAGAGAGTCAGCAAACAGAAAGTTTCAGTTTGAAAAGACATCAAACTTCAAGCAGGAAAAGCTTTGAAACCTGCTATAATGAGCTGTGACAGTTGGAAAGCTATGGACAGAAATTTTTCTCATTAGGACTGAGAGTAAAGAGCAATGAGCTATTAAACATCGCTGTCTACACCAGCCAGGAAGAGGTAATTTAAGGTTGATGTATGCTGCCCCATTGTTAGCACACATTATAAATCCATCCCCATTGTTTTGAAGCATTAAGTGAGTAAAAACAAAAGCTTACCTTGCCATCATTACAGGGAAGCCATTTTGGTTATAGGTAAATATATCAGTCTCATTCCCCAACAGTCCTGAGGGTCCTATGGGTGCTGCAGGACACCTTAGGGAGCACTATGACATTATCTCTTCCTGATTGGGATAAAACAGGAAAGCGTTTTAGCATAGGGTAAGGATGTTTAATTATTCTCTCAACAAAAGTAAAATCAGTTATACATAGGCCTTTTTTAGCAAGTTAGAGAGATACAATGCAGAGAGGAAGTAGCACTGTAATACTTGAAACAGGTAGAATCAGGCTAAGACAGGGACAAAGGTCCCCTGAGTCACCCTGTAGTTACTACAGACCACAGACCTAGAGAGAGAGGGAGGGAGGCAGCCTCCACAATCTACACACAGAGATACAGACAGTAAAGGTAATGTTGCTATACACTGAATGAATAATAGTACAGATATTCATATGTTAATGATAATGATAACAATAATAATAATAGGACTAGTCACAATAATTGTAGCAGAGGGTGTCTAGCAGGACCATGGGGGTAGCAGGTGACTTTCAACCACAGCTCCAGAGCCAGAAACACCTGCAGAAAGTAATGGGAGGACAGAGGAGAGGGACGAGAAAGCACAAGACTACGCTCTGTGGCTTGACTGTGTATGTTTGTCAGTACTGCAATGGTGATGTGATTTTCTGTGTGAGGAGCTGATTGCAGTGGTCCCTCCCCAATCGGGAACACCTGGTCCCAGTGCTCCACAGGAGATAAAAGCTCCACCTCTAAGATCATGTCTCTCTCTCATCCTCCCTGCCAGCATCTACACCTTTTGGTTTTTGTTGCATGTTTGCTTTATTTTAACACCTCAACACTCTACACCACGATCACTCATCCTCACTTACAAGACTGATGTTGCTGACTAACCCATCCCATAATTTAAGTATTATTTTGATCATCTTATGTTACAATAAACTGTGTTAATGGAATCGCTGTGTCCTTTCCCACTTTTTGTCATGGCCTTTGAGCCTGGTCATGACAAAGGGAAGAAGTCAAGTTAGTAACATGTATTAATGGGATGAGGTTGCGTACAGAGGGAGAGAAAGAGGAGGAGAGAGGAGTAACACCTGAAATAGGAGTAAAAGAGATGGATCGGGACAAGACGGGCACAAAAGCAATTGAACTGAGGTGGAGTGGGAAAAAATAAATGCTGTGCAGGAGGGGAAAAACTTTTTTCTTATAAATCCTCACAGGCCTAAAACCCCTTAGGTCCCATTTGTGGTATCAAACACAAAAAACTGCAGCTGCTGTTGTATTGCATGAGACTAAAAGTGGAACAAGAGTAAAATTTGGCAAGTTGGCAAATGTTAAACAGGCAAGTGTGAGATTATTAACAGGATCAAACTGTCTAATTTCTACCTGTTCTACTAAAAATGTGACCAATGATTCCTCAGTAAATAACATGAAGACATTTGTTTAAGTTTTGGAAGGTAGTCATTCACATTCTGTGCCCAGATGTTTCTTATTTGTTGATTAATAGTGGTATAGAAGTGAAAGGAAATGTGGAAGAGTCTCCAGAGATTCTCCCTGGCAGAAAGCATCGGAACCATAACTCCTAGATACACTCCTGCATCCATTCACCTTGTTGATTTGATATAAACCGTATCTGAATCATAAAAGCCTGGACTCCAGTCAGCTCTGACGTGCCATGAAAACGGCATCAGTCAAAAGTGTAACCTGTGATGTGTTCAAATAAGGTTGCAGCTATTTTCAAAAATATTTTCAAAGCAATTATTATCACACGGGTGACAAAAATACAGCAACCGACACACACACACACACACACACACACACACACACACACGCACGCAGGAAATTATTAAGCTGCCATTACAAATGAATGGGGCTTCTGCTGTGTATCCTCAAATAACCAGACATCACATTCAAGACATGTTACACGTTGCTCTGATGAGAATTCTTATCACATGTAGAGCTTGGACAGAGCTCTAATCTCCTTAAATGTATGCAGTCGTTGGGCGGCATAAAACACGACAGCTGTCAGCCAACATATTGGAGGCTCTCACTGTGAAAGGTAATGGCCAGTAAGGAGAAAATTCGACAGGCTTGCTTTTAGAGTAGATTCAACCTGCCCAAACTGACGCGAATGACACCGGGGGACTCTCCTGAGTGACTGCAGCTTAGTCAGAGATGACATGACAAGCACATAGTGCTTTCTGCTGCACATCCCTAGTGTCATAAGTGACCCACTTCCCCCCTCTAATTGCATTTCTCTCTTTAAAACTATATTACTATGCACAAAGGAGGATTGAATGTGCAACTACAGTCTGCAGTGGCTCACATGCAATGCAAGGGGATTTATTGTCAAAGAAGAGTGTGTTTATTATGCAAAACACAAACAAATACTTTCGTACAATGTTATTCTATGCCACACACTCTTTTGCTCCTAAATCTGTAGCTGTAAACAAATTATAGGTACAGAAACTCTGAATAAAGTTGCCCACAAGGGGACCTGAAGACAAAGTCAGACCTGCTCCTCCTCCATATATGAGACCATCTGATCCTGACACCAAAACTAATGGTGCACTGAGGCACATCTTGTCAATTTGTATAGTCAAAATTTCCACACTATTACCAGAAAGTTGCCCTCAAATAGACAACAAATTGTGAAACAAAGTGGTATTGTGGGACAAGTTCCTTAACACACAGCTTTACAGCATATATGTAAATTACAGTGGCGTTTAATTAACAGTGTATGATATTAATGGTAAATACTGAATATACATCAGAATCAGATTCAGCTTTATTTGCCAGGTATGTGTACATATACCAGGACTTTGACTCAGGATTGTGCATTGCTCATGATGTGCTTACTTACAATACAATAATAATACAATATGTATGTATGAATACTGTTATCACGAGGCTGTTCAAAGAACAAACCGTGAATTTTCTGCCTAGATTTTCATTACTTACAACCTGCAGTGGCCTTTTGATTGCTTTGTTCAGATATCTGTCAATGCTTGGCTCAACTTTACGATTTGAATGGGATCTCCAGAATGCTCTATTGAACAAGTTATTAGTGCACAGTGCATTGTGGGATGACAGTGACTGCAAAAGATACAAACAGGCAAAAGAAGACTGCATTTCTTTGAAATTGGATGTTGACTTGTTATGACGCATTCCAGTCTACTGAAGGATCCAGAACCTGAATTGGACTTCATCATGACATGCTACTGGAAATGACAAGAAAACATTTGTGTTTCGCCACAGGAAAGATGCTATTATTAGGTATAAAGAGACAGCATCTAATTTTAAAGGTTGTCCTGGATGTCCTATAATTCATGTGAGTGAATGATGCATGCTATCTCCTGGGTCCCAACTGCAGAACTGGGTGTATCAACCAATTGCAAAGTTGCTGGCAGAGAGAAAACCTCAGACACTTCCTGTTTTCCTGCTGAGCCACACTCACAAGGGATTCTCCACAAATGAATAATACATCGTCTCCATTTAATTTGGAAAGCAGCCGTAATGAGGCCCTTTTGCACAGTATTTCCCCACTCTGGGCTCTCACGTGCCATAAGCACTGTGTGGTTGAATTTGAAGCTGTTAATGGACTGTGGTAAACCGCCGTAAGGGCAAAAAGTTAGACACATAATATTCATATTTTGAGGGGCAGACTCACTGATTTATTTAGACAAATTAACTCAACAGCCTGAAGATCAGAAAAGTGATCTTGTGACTGCAGGCTTGAATCCAAGAAACGGCAGAGAAATGTTTGTGACGGAATATTATTCAACTCAGTACTCAAAACCTTTTGATATGTGGTGCTACTAGCACAGCTTGCTTGGCACTTCCAGCCCACTGCAATACATGAACCAGTCTTACCATTCTGAAGTTTAATAAAAGTACTATGGATAGTATTTTAAAGTTCCATTATTCATTTTTATATTAACACACAGTGTCTCATCGTAACAAACTCACAGAGATTTATCACCAACTCTGCAGCTCTTTGGAGATTTTTTAGCTTTGATTTAACAGCACATTTACATATAGTTCAGTCTCATTGCTCTCATTAACAGAATTTTCAGCAAAAAAAAGCTTTAATAAATTGACTGTACACCACCTACCTTTGGTCTGTTAACAAGCTCAAAAACATTTAGCATCTAAGACCCTGATGTTTTTCCCAGGAGTGGGTAAAGACCAAACTAGTTTGGTCTCCACCCACCATTTATTATGCAGTATTGGCAAAACAACTGTGTGAAACTTTTGACCATCCTCATTCTCTACATTCTGATATATTTAGTATAATTACACAAAAGAGTCAAGATGAACTGTATTACACTTTGTTTGCAAAACTTGAACATACTACAAATAGCTTGAATGCAATAGTTTGAAGCCACAACCCTGTTTAAATTTGCCCCATACTCCTGCACAGTTATGCATGATGCAAAGAGTAGTGTGAGGAGTAAGGAAGAGAAGTAAGGGAGTGTTCGTGTGATACAGGGGTATGACCCATTAAACCCTCCAGGCCTGAGTAAAATACAGCGACACACAGTTACACTGTAATTTTACCATAAAAGAATCAGCCATTGTGAGATGTAAATTTATTGAGGGGGTCGTAACATTTTATAGCTGGTACTCTGTACTGGATATGATCACATTTGCTCAGAGCTGTTAAGATTATGATCCCAGATAATGTGTTTTACAGCAAACAAGCCATAACCTTTGTACATTTACTTTAATTACTGTTAAAAATTGCAATTAATTACCAATTGCAAGCAATAGAGAAGCAGAAGGTTTCCTGCATGCTAAAAATATATGTGTGTTTTACTAATGAGCTTGTAGTTAAAGGTGGTACTGTGCTTAGAAGTAGCCTGTCGCAGTATTTTTATGAGAGTGAATGTGTGGAAGTATCTGTCTGTCAACCTTTGATTTAAATAATGTTGAAAAATAATAAGACTGCCTTCCATGCAGAGGCAGATGGGATCCTGTTTGCCTTATAATCCCCTCTGAGTTGCTATCAGAGCATCAGAAGCATGTGGCCTTTTTCAGTAGACTGCTTTATCACTTAGCTTATTTACAGATCAACAAATCAATTTGAGTGGAAAAACAAAAAGAACCAAAAAGAAAGCAGAAAATCGAAGATATGAAATTGTTGTTTTCTCTTTCAGTGAAGTCTACTGTTTCCCTACAGACAGCGCTGCCTTTTCATTCATAATGAGCAACAACAGCAAACCTAGAGAGGAATCACACTGCAGAGGGAGCTTAATTAAGAAATAATTGACTTATATTTTCAAATAATTGAGTTGTTTGAAGTACTGTGATAGTCTCACACAGACAAGTTATACCTTTAGACAGCAGCCGCCTCGTGCAGATTGGTTGAATGCGAAAAAGACATTTTTCAGGGGCTGTGGAAATAACATGAAATAAATGGCTTGAAATTGGAAATCTAACGCGATTTGAGATGCTAAGAGAGAACATCTCTCTTCTGATGCTTGATAGACTGAAGGGAAAAGGCAATTCTCTCTGTGCATGTGTGTATATGTGTTTGTGCACACAAGGAGTGTTATTTAAGAGAATTCCAGGTATAATTTGCAGAATTATGGCAAAGAACCAACATGGAGAAATGATGATTATTACATTCAAGCCTTTAATTCAAGCTTAGCATGTCTACGCCTACATACTGTGCTTAAAACATATAATCTCCTTCCTACACAGGCAACAAAGAATGCAGAAATTTACAGATCATAAAGATCTGTTGTGACACCTAATATGAGTGGCGTTTAGCTGTTATCACTGCGCATTCCTCAACCTCCACTCCAATAGAAACACCACTTGGCTTTTGCCTGTGACAGGAATATTTGAAATTCTAGGGATGTACACATGAAACGGATTAGAAATGATGCCTAATGTATATGAATGGGAGCCGTGCCGTTCAGGTATTTCACACCACGTGCCCTGACAGAAGCTAAAGTGAGTAAGTCGTCAACTTGCATTGAAATTCATATTGTATGACTGGCTGGAGCTGAGCCCATTTTCTCCACAGTGCTCTCGCCATGAGCCATACAATAGTCAGGGAGACATCTAATGAGGCAGGAGAAAAAAATATTAAGAGGAAAATCCTTAAACTCAGGAGTTGGCATATTCAATGACCAGTCTCTAAATTCAATGAGAAAATCTTTTGTTGGAGCTTCAGGCTGGTGGGAGGGAGAGAACAAAACTCAGAAAGAAGAAAAGATTGAGCGAGTGACTAAGATGGGCTGTGACAATGTCAGCTTTGGTCTGGTCAGCCTGCACAGATGATGAGTGAATATGATGCAGCTGGAATAAAAAAGGCAGGAGGGGAGGGTTGAAGCACAGAACAAAAGCAAGAGGTGGTTGCCAAGTGTTTGGAGAAGACAGTTTACTGCCCCAAAGGTTGCTAGTTCACATCTTGATCTGGAAAATCAGTGGAGCAAAACCTCTCCACTCCTACCATTTAAGAATCAGGTGCTCTGCAAGCTCTTCCCTCTTGACTCGGTGAGTCAGCAGTGCACTGCAGCTCATGTACAAAGCAGCTACCCAGATTTTGTCTTTGATCTACTGGCACTGCTGCTTCATGCAGTTTGACCTCTGGGTCCCCTCGAGAAACTCGCCCAACTCTCCATCTGGTTGGTTTTTTCAATGTTGGCTGCTAAAAAACACTTTGTAAAGTTGGTTAATGGTACAAGATTGTTTTTGCTATGAGAATTTTATGTACTTCAGTTAATGGCCTTCAATTTATTCCCTCTGTAAGTGCTACTGAAGCCCGAGTGTGTTCAGGTTTTCATTTCAACTACACATTAAAGCAGCTGATTTCACAGACAAGCTTTGCTTCGTGCTAATCAGGGGACTAATCACCTGCAGTGTTTGGCTGGAATAAAAACTTGCAGATTTTTGGGCTTCTGTAGCACTTAGTTGAGGACCTCTTCACAACCTTAATCCATTTAATCTTTTAACTTTGACCCCAGAATTACCCCTATTCAAAATGAAGACAAATCAATATGCAAATCTTGCTGTATTTTCCAGCCCTGTGATTTCTTTGTGCAATTATATTAAGCAACTTTTTCACCTTTCCGACTCCCCGGCTTTGTCATCCACTCATGTTTGTTTGGAAACTGTGATGTATAACATCCCATTGATAAACTTGCCTACCACTGCACTGTAATGAAATATGGGTAGGCCTTACAATCACAGTGGATAAAAGCGAAACATACACACAAACATACACAAAATCTGCAGCAGATACTGTAATTTTAATTTGCACTTGACATTAACTGGTGCATTTTATCAAACAGCTGTTTGAAGGCATAGATCAACTTCCTATGCCTGTGCATCTCTAATTAGTTGTAATTACAAACTGGTTTCACACACATGAAAACAATCTCAGCGCTATTTGTTTGATGTCTACCAGCTCATTTGAAATTCTTTCAAAGCAGCAGCAGCATTCCTGATTTTGTTGCCTGGTGGATTTCTGCTCTGGTGTCACTATTTGTCTCCTGTTATCAGCAGCAAAGACTCCTTCTCTCATCATGACTGGCTACATACTGCCCCCTAGAGGAGAAGCCTGGTTTGTCGGACCTGACACTGTAAATTGTTGTCAAAGTTTGATACAGTGATGTTACGACGCCAAGTAACTGGATGAGCTAAAGGAGAAACTTAATAAAAACAAATGTTGTTTTTCATGTTATTTTTCTAGATTTAAAATGTTTTCAAGAGTTAATAAGAACTGATGGTATTTATGCAAACACATGAACTACTTGGAGTCTTGACTGCATAGTTGTTTATCTCGCCAGGAGTAAGTTTGAGTTGAAGTCAGTCATGAGAAAAATGCTATGGTGCTGATTTTTACTCTCCAAATGTCAATGTCAAAACTGGGAATCGTTATAATATATAATCATATATAAAACTTAGAACTTTATAAAATAACTCAACTAAACTAACTAAAAGGTAGACTCAGTCTACAGGCGGATGCTGGGGTGGCGGTGCTGTATGAACAGAGCCTCAGAGCACTGACAGCTTAAGTACACCACTCTAATGAAAAGGGTGCACTGGATATATCTTGCAGTGAGAAAAGTATGCCATGCAAGTGTAGTAGCTGGAACTAGCTCACAGGCTTTGATTTATTCATAAGCTGATATGGGCGGTAAGGCCTAGCTCGCAGTCAAGCTTTCAGTTCATCCCAAAGGTGTTGGATGGGGCTGAGGTCGGACATCTGTGCAGGCCAGTCATGTTCTTCCACACTAGACTGGGAAAATTATGGACCTGGCTTTGTGCATGGAGGTACTGTCATGCTGAAACAGGAAAGGGTCTTCATCACACCGTTGCCACAAAGGAACTTGTCTAAAATATCATTATGTGCTGTAGCATTAAGATTTCCCTTGATTAAATCATTGTCAGGTATTCTGGTCTTGCACGTTGTTAGTTTCTTTCTGGAGGGGGTTCATTTTGCTTTACGAGTGGGTCGATATCCCACTTAAATTGGAGACCCTCTATTTGGACGACCTGCCTTCAGGAAATGTGACCTCTAGAGTCGGATAGTTTGCAGAAAGGCTGTAACCAAATATATCTTAAACTGATGATTGGATGGACATCATGACATCTGTATGATGGAAAGCATCATTGCAAAAGGACAAATATTTGAACCTATCAACGTCTGTCATCTTTTTTGTTATTTTATTTTGCTTTTTCTAATATTTCTAAGTTAACTGATCATCATTAAGATACACTCTAGTTTCGCTTTTCTATTGAGCACTTTAATTTTTTCAAACACTTTTCTTTATTATATTGGATTCATTTAATCTTATTTGATTATGTATTATTTATTATTACTAAGTTTATTATTACCTAGAAGTGTTTTTTAAAAGGCATGGAAATAATGACTATAAATAATGATTACATTTTTTGATAGATGACTTGGTATATCCCCCAAAAAGAGAGACTTTTTTAAAAAGAACACCTAAAAACAAGAAAGCTGGGGTGTTTCCAGAGGTTTGTCAGCACAGAATTTAATAAACTCAGGTTTATCTTTTAGAAAGTTGTTTTAAATGTACTTGAAATACTCAAACATTCAAGTCGTAATGTGGTTTCCTCCACAATGTCCTTCATTGCACATTGAGACTCACAGGAACATCACCCTCTGCTGGTCGTACAGTGAAACTTACTGGTCACCTGATCCAGTTGTGTTATTCAGTTTACAGGTGTGTTTGACCAGCCACCGTTGACTTTGTGCTTTTTACTCTTCCTGAGATATACACAACCTCTAAATCCTTCTCTTGTGTGTGTTATAATTTTTTATGTGCTATCCCCAGAGCCTCGGTTTTGGAAAGTGCACTGTGCGTCCTTGATTGTACACAAGCTTCAAAGAATACGCCTTGGGTAATGCAAAAAAATTACTTTTGATTTTTTAATACAGAAAAAAGACAAGATCAAAGCAAGTGATGTTGGCATCCAGACAGATTTCCCCCCCATAAAACACACAGCTCAGTCACAGCTCTAGTTTTAGATTTGGTTGCCAGAATAACTACTGGGGTTTAAGAGGCAATTAAGAGGTTAGGAGGAGGAGCAGGAGAATCTGGCTTCATGGGGGTTCGCAGTCAGAGGTACAGCAGATGTTCACAAGACACAGGAATACATTTGTAATATGCAGTGTCTGGATGTTTCTATTGTTGTTTCTGTCATCATTTCCTGTTTTGTTCTGTATTCTGCGTGCCAACATCTCTGCATATCTTTCACAGTGGTTTTATAATGTTTCCTTTTTCATTGTCTTCAGTGCCTCAAGAATCAGGACATGTTTGGTTCAAAATGACATTAAACCGGGCTGACATTGATCTTTCTTTGCTCCATTTCAGCTGTTTGTTAATATGAGATGAATCATACTTTGTACTGCATGAAAACATTCAAAAATCCCATTCTGGTGTCCTCCTACTCTTCAGAACGAAAGGTGCGTTAGAAGTCACGATAAAGCACTGCGACATTCATTTATATTCCCAGAATTAGCAAAAACAAGGTCAAGTCGGATCCTTCAAGGTCAAACGATAACATTTTCAAGTATGGTGAATCAGATAAATAGCTGTCTTTGACGTTGACGAGTATGTTTTAACTGGCCTCTTCAACTGCACTCTTTAATCTGCCACATTTTCCTTTCCACTCTTCAATTTGACAAACAGGATTTGAACTGATGCCTCCCACACAGTAAACAGTCAACAGTGAGCTGCAAGTGGCAGAGGGAGATATTTCCCACTCTATGTGTTTACCACCTCATGCAATCATGAAACAGCAGCTGCCAGTAGCCGTTCGTCTTCTACCGCCACAGAAATGTCACCGAAGGTAAACAACAGTCAGCCTGTTTGTTTTGGAGCTAGCAGTGATTGAGCTCAAACCAGAAGTCAGCCCGGAGTGAGTTGGTCGTACACCGTGGCCGTACACTGGGCCGCTCTGGGTCACTTGGACATGTAGGCTGCCACTTCCTTCTCCAGACTCTGGGCGAAGCGGTGGTTGAGGAAGAGGAGCTGGCCGTGAGGAAGTAGGCGGCTGAGCAGAGCATCAATGCGGTGGCTCCTCAGCAGAACCTGAAAGGCAAAGTGCTGTTAGTGACGACCCCGTGCAGACTTTTAACAACCGCAGTTAGTTACTGATTGTAATAAAATCTGTATGGCGGCAATCTCATTACTGTTCCCTTTTTGTTATTGCCGTTTCCATAAGGTGTAACGAGTTGTTGCTGTTGTTGTTGAGCATTTGGCTTTCAATATCCCATACAGCAACAGCTTTGTGGAGGTAAACTGTTCCACTGAAATTATTTCAGTCTAATGAGGCCTTTAAACAGGCTCTGCTACAAAAGGTTTTATTTGAATACAATATCATTAAACCTGCACCAGACAACTTTGAAAAAAAATAAAAAAAATACCCTTTTTAATCAGGCTTAACCAACAAGAGGCACTGCAAGAGAGAAACATGTTCCAGTCCTGCAAACTTTATTCAGGAGTAAATTGTCTATTTTTAGTGGACTATTTTCAGCTGCAGATGAGTATACATTTTGGTGGTCTAGCAGGACAGAAGCAGGACAGTGTGTTTGTGGGATTGAGTCAAAATAAACTACAGGATGTGCTCAAGGTAATAAGGAAACATGTCACCCAGTGCAACAATGTGACTCATTGATGTGTTTTTAATGTTTCTTGACAGCAAAGCAGCTTGATGGTACAGAGGAAGAGGATATATCCGGCTTTGACTACATAGACAATACTTGTTTGTAGGATCAATCATTGTTGGTTTTGGTCTTTTCATGGGATTTGTTGAATATCACCAGATTTATCCTTTAAGACCAAAATAAAAACTGTCTCCCAAATAACAGTGACAGGGCTAAACTCTCCAATTATAAATCTTCCTCTCCTCTAATCCCTGCTTCACAAACTGGCCAACAGTAAGTCAAACACAGCCAGCCACTCCATCCTGTTAAATTCAAGTACAAACACTGGTTATAAAAAAGGTTGAAAGGCAGCAGATTGATCTTATTTTTCAGCAAATACAGTTGAGCCACAAATAACTTGTTTGTAGCCAACAACAAGCATGATTCCTTATGGTGATGTATCAGCTAATGACACAGCTGCCTGAAGATGTCCAAAGGTCTCACCACCCTGGATTTTTAATACTTTTTTTTTTACCAAAGCTCCATAGGAATGTATAGACATGAATATACTATTTTTCCTTCGCCCAATGATTTTGGCCTTTTTTTTCCCCTACACACACCCTGTGATGTTGATTCACCAATTCCGGTCAGACAAACAGACACATTTAAAATAATTCTGGATGATTTTATCTCCTGAAGGTTATCAGATCTGAGAAGGTGATTTCACAGCCTTTTCATCATTTAGACCACATAAGACCAAGTTAACATTAAAAAAACACTGTACTTAAACTTGTAAAACCAGGACTATAGAGACATGAAGACCCCAGAGACTGTTTAGACCCCTGTCAGATTTGTGACACGTTAACTGAATTTGTGAACAGAAAAAAAGAAAAATGGACAATTTCACTGATTTTCCTCCGCCTAGATCACATCAGACAAGGTGTAGATCAATATTAATATAGTCCAGGTTTGACAAAGTACACTGCTCTGAGTACCGTCTCACCTCAGCCTCAAAACATGTTTTTGAGGTATCAAAAATTATGCATATATTTAACCCTTACTGCCATTTGGCGCTGCCATTGCATAAAGTTGCTGTGTGCTGCTTCAACACTTTGGTGCAAAGTCTAACAGGATTCCTAAGTGTACAACACTATCCTGAAGCCCTTTCTTGAAAATGAAAACATGTCGGTGTGGGGTCGGTGCTCACCTCGCTGCCCTGCCCCAGCATGTGCAGGTGCTCCAGGCAATGTCGGGTCAGGTTGCGCAGGGTTCCCTCAGCGAGCAGGAGGTTCTCATGGGCCTCACAAACCAGCGTGAAGCCCAAACTCTGGACTCCCAGCCACAGAGCGCTCATCTCCTCAGAGAAGGGGTCTCCGGCTCTCAGACGCACCACTCCACTGTCGGCCTCCTGCAGGGCCAGCACCTCCTCGCCGGGCACCGTCTCCACCAGCTGCCGACCTGAAACCTCCCGGGACAGAGAGACAGCGCTCCGGACCTGCCTGAGTCACAGAGGATCGGTGGTATATTGAGAAACATAGAAATAAGCAGGTAACCTCTCATCACCTGCAGATTACGGTTTGTTTCTGAATCTATTTACTTGCTTTGCTTTATTTCAATCTAAATCAAAACAGCCAGCCTGGTATTACAACAGTAATGTCATTCTTTTCACTTTTTCACATTTTATTTTGAAGTTGACAATCACTAGTTACAGGTTGCAAAATAAATAGATGGAAGAGAAAACCAAAAACACTCCTGTGAAAAAACTCCTCATTTACCGAAAACAAATGAGACGAATGCAGATAAGATTGACAGCTTTCAGTGGCTCTACAATGCCTTTTAACATTGTGTGCCACCAGGAAATCAGCAGGATGCAGAAAAAAAGAGTGGATGTATTATAGCAGAAAAGAGAAACAGGGTGCTGCTCTTCTTGAATAAAAGTCAATGTATCTAAAAATGACAGTCGGTAAAAAGTGTTTACAGTCATTCACAAAGCCAAAAATATATCAAATGCATTTACAACATAATCACAAAGGAAGTCAGAGAAAAGAGCAGCATCCCTTTGACATGGGAAATGCAAACTGTGGCCTTAAACTGGAGAAACACCAGAAAAGGACCTGTCCAAATAACCACACTATTAGTTAAATCAACCTTGTGATGTATTTCCTTTATTATCAGATCTCACGGGGAAACTTTGCAACTGAAACATGAGAACTGTCTTCATTTGGGTTAATTTATATTAGACAATAAACAATAGTTTATATCTTACATGATTCTTACATGATTTAATTTGGGGACCAAGATTAATGTTTGCTGAGATTCAGACAGCGCTAGTGCTAAAACACTGGAATTTTGTATTTCCTGACATTTTGTAACCCTTTGATGAAGAAGTGTTTTGAAGGCCTTTTGTTGCATCACAACTGCCAACTTGACAGGACAGTAATGCAGTAAACTGATAATAACAGAGGATCTTAATTAGGTTAGGTTAAACTTTATTGTCCAAGAAGGGAAATTTGTCTTGGGAAGGCTGCATTGCTGCTTCATAAAAACATCACAAAACACATCACTTTACACGATGGTGCAGTCTTACTTCACAAGAGGAAAACATAAAAACAGAAGAAAAAGGACGCTGTTAACCGCACGGTGCCATGGATTAAAGTGCGAATACTAAAGTGTGACTGTGGTTACTGCACATTGTTCAATTTCACATTATTCAGAAGCTGCAGCAGGTTGTCACAAATGATAATTTAATCACACATGTTGAATGATATCCTGAAGACACATTATATTTGTGACATTTCTATGCACCACGGTGTCCACTTTATTTAACACTGATTATTTTTTCTCAAGCCAGGCCTTGATGTGTAAATCATTTCACAGACTTTTTAAAAACCGACTCACCTCGCTACCACAGCTACCTTCTCCTTCTGTAGAAGTCGCCTCTCCTCCGGAGTGAGCTCTTGGTGCTGGGCGGCCAAGACGCCTTCATCTGGACCGAAGACCCGGGAGTAAAGCACCCGACTCTCCCCGGCACCGAGGGCACTGACCGGACAGACGGTGTGGATCAGAAAACATCGAACCATATTGTGATGTGGGGACGAAAGTCACCGAAGAGCTACTTCTTTCTCACGAACAGCATTTCTTTTACATTGTAATGTTTATGTCAATTACTTACTTCCGCGTTGGTCACCTGACCGCTCCCGTTGCTTTGCGTTATTTGAACCACCAGATGGCGCTCGCAGTCTAAGCTCCATATGATGTTATATTTTGTCATGTTATATTGTTATATTGTATTATATGGTAATGTATTATATATCTTTATATGATATTTTATTATATTACACATTTTGAAACATAAAAAAGGAATTCAGGGAGAAGCAAGCAAACGTATTGCTTCTTAATCTCATGTAATATAAAGGATAATGTGATTTTAACTAAATAAGAAAATTAGTTTCAGAATTTTGAATCTCTTAACCTTACTGAAAATTGACCTTTAAAAGTAAGATGTTTAGGAAGGTGAAGATTTGATATAGGGCTGCAACAACGTAGTCGATTAATTGATTGTTTGTGTAGTCAATAAAATATCAAAATATAGTGCCAAATGTCCAGCCTTTCCAGGAGTCTTCAATTTGCTTGTTTTGTAAGTACAGCTACCTAAAGTACTAATATATTCAATTTATTGTTATGGAATATTTAGAGCACTAGAAACACCTGCTTTTTGAGAAGCTGGAACCTGTGATTTGTTTTATCATTTGAGCTAAATTGAACTGGATAGAACTGAAATACCACAGGCACAAATGTTAGACATTGTAGATTAGTGTAGTAGATGTGGATGAAAACAGGACTGTGAGACTGAAGGAGGCTGCAGAGAGAGGTTGAATGAGATCAGAGATCAGTGCGAGTGTGTCGGGGTCTCAGCAGACAAACAGAGGCAGCTGTTAATCCAACAGCTGCTGCTGGTCACGCTTCTTTACTCTGAGAGGCCCTGCTCAGTGGGCTCAGTGTGTGTGAGTGAGTGAAGAAGTGGTGGAGGGAAAAGAAAGAAAGAAAACATTCACCCAGCTTTGTTAACATTCACTCCACTGTTCTATTAACCTCCTCACCCTCCTCCCAGCACAGACCTGCTGAAACACACTATAACAAGACCTGAGGTTGTTTGTGGGATTTCATCTTTTTTGAGGATAAAAACCTTCTCTGGCATTGTTATAGCTGTAACCTTAGTTACTGTACTCATTATATTTTTGGGTTACTTAAATGTCATACTTAAAACTGTACAGTACACTGTGGAAAGAGTTATGTTCCAGTAGGAGTAAATTTGACACTATTATTAATAGTGGTACTTAAGTGTTATATTATTAATTCATTTATATGCATGAAATTCAAGTTACTATTTTATTCTTCTCTTGGTTCAGAGCTTCTTGTGATTCCTACATGCTGTTGTTTCTGAGAGTTACATGCAACAGCGAAGCGCAGGTGTGTGTGTTAATTCAGGCCATCTTGGTGTTAAATTAAAGAAGATATACAAGAAGAAAGTGTAGCCACCTATTACTCACATGCCCGAAGGACAGGACAACGCTGCCAACCTAACTGTAAAAGCTGGATAAGATAAAGGTTTGATGTGTTCTGTTTTTAAGGATGGTAATGTTGGTCTGTACACTACTTTATGCCGGACTAAAATATCTCAGCAACTACTGGATTAACGGTTCACTCAGCAACTACTGGGTAGGCATTCACAGTACCAGGTGGATATATCCATATGACTTTGTTGATCCTCTGATATCATATAGCATCACCAGCAGGTCAAAATCTTCATTTATGCAGGAAAATACCTCAACATCTACTGGATGGATTGGTACAAAATGTTGTATAGACGTTTATAGTTCTTAGAGGATTAATCTTAATAACTTTGGTTATCAGATCCAAACCTCCAAAACAACTGCTAGACTTTAGACTTGAGTTATCTAATTTCCTGGAGGGCAGTTAGTTTCTCCAGGACTAATGAAAGCTTAAAATGAACCTCAAAAGACACCAGCTTTAACTTGAAATTGATACTGCCTGTCTTGTTCAAAGTTTTCAAATAATCCAGGGAAAAACCTGCACCTCAACATCTGATAGAAGGTTTGGCGTTCACGTTTCCCTCTGGGTTCCTGACTTTTCCTCTAGCACCACAGTGAGGTTGACATTTTAAGTTTTATGTAAAATGTCTTGACATCTATTGGATGGATTGTCATGACAGATTGGTACATTCATGTTCCCCAGAGAGTGAATCCTTCTGACTGTGGCGATCCACTGACTTTTTACCTAGTTGCATCTTCAGGTCAAAATCTATAAAAGTAGCCCTAGATTTAGCCTTGTCTTTAATTAACTGGCATCTGAAAGGAAGATTAGACTGTTTTTCAGTATTAAGGAAGGATTAAATTTAATTTAACTTGAGTTTAATGTTGTCTGTCTTGTTTGGACAATTTAAGTGACAACAAACAACCACCACCAGAAAGACAAGTACTGTTTGACGCTAAGTTAAGTTTCATGAAATCCAGTTCGCGGGACAATTTTTGCGTGTGAAAATGCAAAGCTCACTGTTGGAGCCCAGATTTGTGTGAGTATCAAATATGTAACAAAAACAGCCGTTTGCCCCTATTATCCAATCATGTTGAGGTCCGTTTATGCTTCTCAGACTCCACAGAATCATGTGCCTTTTGTGATCTGTTCGAGCTCGTTTGAGATTATGCTGTGTGCACATATCCTCGTCAATGTAACTAAAGCCAGTTTAACAACATTGCGCATACCACGAAGACGGGAAACAGGGAAAACAGCTAACCTGGCACAAACTCTGGCTACCAGCACCTCTAAAGCTTATTAATAGACATGTTATATCTTGTTGTTATCCCAAACAAAAAACAAAGCATAAAAATTAAGGTTTTAGGCATATTTTGTGATCAAGTCTTGGTTTGATTTATACTCGGACCAGGACACCAACACTTAATGTTCAGCCTAGTTATATGAAGATATGACTCACAAGTACCACAAGAAAAGTCTTAGCAGGTTTCAGGGTTTTTTGATCTATGAGTCATACTTCCTCTATGATGAAACAAACCAGCTAACCAGAAGAGAAGAGCAACAACAGGATGTTTCAGAGTTATATGGACCAATAACAGTGAGGCCTACATGTTTGAAAAAAAGCATGCTAAAGACAATATACAATAGGCGACTAAAATATATTTTTGTCTACTCTGCAATCTCAGCAGGGGGAAATGAAAACATCCTCAACTTATGTTGAAATCATGTCAGCCTACAGAGGATGGTCAGAAAGCAGACAGAACTTCACTGAAAGTTTCTAATCCTCAATAACATTAAAAAAGGAAGTTCACCTCACAAAACCACAACCCCCCCTCACCTCCCAACCCATCCTCTGAAACCACAGTGTTATGCTTCATGTTTCACTGCCCTTTGACAGGTTGTTAGTAGCTTGTTTTGGAGGCTTGTTTGTCAGTTTACTGTCAGTGTCAACGGGTCAGAGCAAACAGGGCTTTAAAGGTGACACCCAGGCTGGAGCTTTGTGCGAGGGCACTTTTGATTGGCCCTGCAGCTGCCTGCAGGACCCCAGGGTGGGGTATGAAAAAAGGACAGGCTGGGGTAAAGAGGTGGATTCACAAAGGAGAGATGGTGATAGGAAGGGTGGAGTAATTCTCTGCAGGGTGTTGGGGAGTTGCCTGAGAAGTCAGTTCTCACCGTTAATGCCATAATGATTCTGACAGGAAGACAGATGTATTTGTTTTTCATTGTGTTTTTCCAAGTTTACAGAGAGAACTGTCCCCACTGCTAACAATCATCTACACCATTAATACTGTTTTTTGCTAGTGAGCCTTTATCACAGGTTGTCTAGCAGGTATGAACAGAGAAGGATTTTTCCTTTTTAAACTGGTTTATATGAATAATCAAAAACAAACTACCGCACACTGACCTGACTTACTACTTTATTTGGTTTATATGAATGTTTATAAAGCCAAGGAGGTCGAATTAAACCGAATGCATGTATGTTATCATTTGGAAGTGTTCTGTAGTGATTTAAGTCTTTTGAAAGCTACATTATCTAACTGCATAACATAACAAGAAAACTCCAAAAGCACACATTGTTAAGCGTATAAAAAAGAAGTTCCAGGTTCTGCAAAATGTTAAGTTTCCTTTTGTAGTTGCCTCCAGCTCCTAATTGGATGGGTCCAGTTGTAAAATTGGGCTTGCTTTTCTTTAAGGGGACATGCCAAGGACTCATCTACATTTTTAAAACCAACAACTGAAGTGGAAAATGAAGCTCGTCTTGAAAGGTCCTTACAAGTGTTGCATTATGCATGCCACATGTAAGGGTGCGAGGCCACTTAAACCTCAGCAACTGGCCAATTAATCCCTTGCTCAGACAAGGAGGCAGCGTGATATGAAAGGAACAGACCAATTGACAATCACGTAAATCACTGAAACAAAAGTGTTTTGCTGAGTTTCTTCCAATCTACATTTCACTATCCTGCCAACACTTATTTCCAGCATTTAGGAAAGAATTAAAACATCTTCAGTTCAGTTAGAGTTGCACAAGACAAATAACAGACACTAGTTTCAACTAGAAACTGTTGGCTGTAAATTAGACTTCAGACTCCAATCGGGGGAATGCAAACAAAGGCTTGCCCTCCCTTTCCCATACCCACATGGCCGCTGGGAAACTGCCTGATTTCAAACTTTGTAAAAGCGCCAGAAGGGAGGGAGCTGTGCTATTATAGCCTCTCCATCAGATCGTCACGTGTTTACAGCACGTGGTGGCTGATTTTTTTCAACTGTTAACCTCCTGTCAGGACATGTCAGGGGAATGGCTGGCTGCCAAGCGCTGCCCCCTCTGAAGACACTCCCCTCTGCATACAGGAATGTATGCGTGTGTGTGTGCGCCTGAACACGTGCTGCAGCAGAGGGGCCACTCCCAAGGCCGGCTAGAGAGGGAGAATTTGAAAAACAGGAACTGCCCTGTGTGCAGGAAAACCTGTGTCCCCGCCACATGCAGAAGAGAAGACCAAACAAAACGGCAGATGTGCTATTCTTAGAGCTCAAATGTGGAAAGTCTACAGCAGTTTGCTTTGACTGAATCCTACACACAAAGGGACCTTGGTGTGTAGGATTTACTCCTGTTAGCACCTGGGTTAACTTTAAATCAAACCGAGAGGGGGGCCTTAAATCAGGAACATGGACTGATATGTAAAGTTGGGCTGCATCTAACAATCAATTTCATTAAATTGTTAGAACAAAAACGTCAGAAAAACATTGAAAAGGGCTCATTAGAGGTCCCAAAGCAACAAAACTGCTTGCCCAAGGTTCATATGGTTAGAACAAACCCAAAAGATACTGCATTTACAGTGACAGAAAACAGAAAGTGTTTCTGGAGAAGCTGGAACTAAAGGTTTGACATTGTTGCTGAATAAATCCAATAAAAATTGTTGGGGATTAACTTTGTCAAACAACTTATTCACTATGGGCTGTGGCCGTGGCTACAATTGTCAACATCATAAACACTAGTTTCTAACCCTAGTACATAGAGATTTCAGTCATTTATAAAGGATTTGATGCCATCACTGACAGGTTGAGTGTTGTATAATCTTACTTTACACATACAGCAAATGTTAAGATCTGCATTACAGAATTTTAACAAAATGCGGACGCTAGGACATTGTTCCATTGTGGAGATTTGAGGGTGCGCTATGTAGTGATCAAGTTTTGCACTGCATGTAGACTTAAAATGACAAAGTAACTGTAATATATGGTAAATGGAGTTTTAATCTGCAAGTTTATCCAGTTCACTAAATACATTTCTTGCCCCTGAGAGGATCAAAAATCACAGTACAAAAACTGTATATCACATTAGAACACACTGGCTCTTTATTTCCGCAGCTCCCAACAAGCCTGTACCAAAATACTCAAATCACCTCATTCATTATAAACAGACATCATTAGCACTGCAGAGTGGAAGACATTTTCTCTCTCAATATAAAAAGGAATCAAAGCAAAACAACGAAAATGTTTCTTTTAGATCAAAAATGCTCACCTCACACTTGCTGACCTGCAGCATTAGAATCTAATCTCACTGCAAAGATAACAGGTAGGTTGGTTTGCTTTGGTATCTTCTGACAGAGAAATAAAAGTTACAAAGTATTGCAACTGATCAGGAAGGAGGGGTTTAAAACAAAAAACAAAACAAAAAAAAAAGCTCTGCATTAATATTATATACACTTATTAAAATATCCAATTAGCATTTTGGGATGCCTAAAGGAAGGCATACTTTCAACAAACCAAAATGAAATGTAAATGGGGCAAAACACAATTCATTAAAAAAAAAAATCTACAAAAAGCAATATTAAAAAAAGCACCTCACCATTTCAAGGTATTTAAATTAAGTGCTTAAATAAGGTGGGACATAAAGGCAAAATAAAAGACAAAATATCCGTAGAAACTGAAAGACAAATGTCAGACTTGGCAGTGTGGTTTGGTTATATTATTGCAATCTGGCAGTGATTTGTGCTGCAAATGCCAGCATAATAAAAAATAAAATGGTAAAAGAGGCAGTAGGTCCAAGTGGTTTTTAAAAATGATCACATTGCTCAACATCACCTTTATGATATCTGCTCCCTGCACCTCAGTAACTCCTTTCAGGTCAAGCGTTCATTATTTCACATCTTTCCCTCTTTGAATTTGCATAAATAACTAACTTTACTATAGTCAAATGAAACTTTTAGAAACTTTATAAAATCCCCTTCTGTTGGCACATTCCCAAAAGGTTTTTCCACTGTTTGTTGGGTGAGGTCTCTGAGAGGAGTCTGTTCAGGGGGGAGGCGGTGTGTTTTAGAGGCAGTTTAAGGGGACGAGGCGGCGCTCACAGCTTCTTCAGTCGGCTGTACATGTCTCTCTTGCTGCGCTCCCCGGCCCAGGTACGACTTTTGAGGCGAAACTTCCTCAGGTCCTCCTTGAAGTCCTCGTGGTGCATGGGCCGGTAGGACTGAGGCTCACATTGCGACTGCGCAGGAAGAGAACAAGACGAGTTCAAAGTACGGAAAAGCCATCAATGGATTCATTCGACCATTACTATATGGAAGAATAGCTCACTAGATGTTCAATCATTAAAGGCAGCTTGAGACCATGAGAAAATAAACTAAATCAAATAAAAATTCCTCACAGCCCACTTTTGAGCTTTCAGATCATGAAGTTGTGCTAAGAAAAAGCTAGAAAGCAAACCTTAACATGAGGTTATTTTATTAAATAATTAAAAAAAAATATATAATAATAATAATAATAATATAATAGAGATTATGAGTGGAACAAACCACCACAAACATGTGGTGGTTTGTAAAATGTTTTGTGGTTTCCCATAGCAGTCCTTCAACCCAGCTTCTCACATTATGTTTTGTATGTGTGTAGAATGCACTTTGGCAGGATCAGAAATATCTACATGATTTTACTGAAAGAGCTACCAACTCAACCTGTACAAAGTCCCCATTACTTTAATTGTGAATAATTGTAGACACAAACAAATCAAACAAGCTCAATTCAATAAACAATGTAAATCTAGAGACCGATTTGTCAAGCTTAATGTCTTTTGTTAAATCTTGACAGACAAAGTATAATCTTAAGGGAACTCTAAAGCAAAGCGAACCTGGTAATGAGGGAAGAAGTCTTTGTATCCGCCCTTGAGGATGTAGAGTTCGGGGTAGTGGAGTGCGGGATACTCGTTCATGGCGCGGTCCCGCTCCCTGACGAAGCGGCACATTCGAGGACCGCGCTCCGACGAGAACTCGCAGTGGAAGATGATGACGACGCGTTTGTCCGGGCAGGACGGGATGATTGGCATTTTGAGGAGGAAATCCTCTACCTGGTCCTCCTGGTGCAGGTTCAGAGCTCCCTGAGACGACAAAGGAGAACACAAAATACTAAAATTAAAAAATGTACAGGAACTGCCCCAGAGGCATTAATGCAGAATGCTTTTTACTTGTGACAAAACTCTAAAATGATGCCAAACATACAGACTAAATGACAGGAACTGGTTCAATGGAACACATGTAAATCCTCAATTATGGAAATGAGCAATAGTTAATAAAAAAGTAAACATGTTGGGGGATTCTTGCTCACCTTGATGTGTCCTCCCTCAAACTCGTAGGGGTAGCGGCAGTCGAGGACAATTACTTTATCGACTAGCTGATTAAACTGGCCGGACACAGCTGCCACCATCTGAGGACCACACAGAACAGTTAAATATGCAATTTTGAAACTACAGCGATACTAATGCTAGCAAAACACAAAGTTGTTGCTTTCTCCTGCTGTGTATGCATCACAAAAATGGAGCAAGTGTCTCTGCTTACCGTTTCTGAGGTAATGTACTTGAGGTCTTGATGTTTGCCATCCACTGTGGGCAGTATAAAAGGCTAAAAGACAAAGAAAGAAACTGGATTAGAAGAGTAATTTCACACAATTTCAGTTATTAGTGTAAGAAACAAAGCAGTCTTCCTTACCTTGGTGAAATCTCCTATAAGCTCACTGGAACCGTTCTCAGCATCGAGCAGCTTCTCAATCTCAGTGTGGCAGAAGGACTTGGACCTCTGGAGCAGTGAACAGCTCTGGAAGGAGAGGAGAAAATATGGTAATTTGAGAGGTCTGTAAAGCCAGTGACAATAGAAAGTCCGCCTCAGAAGCCCATTCTCCACCTCCACTGAAGAGGTAAAAGATAGTCAATGGAGACTGGTTCTTAGGTTTATCCTACAAACAGGCTTATGCTTTAGCCTCAACCAATCACTATCTGGATATAAATGAAATCACCACACCAATAATCAACTGCCAACGTGTGACTCACTCAAGGAGGATCTTTTCCGACTTATGTTTCAAACATTTAAGCTTGACCTTAACACCTTTCTCGAAAAAGTTTTTATCAATGACTTTGACATGATCAATATGCATTGAGCTCCATTTACAGATACCACTATTTAACTAATCTCTGAATAAAGAGAAGCATATTCATGCTTAGGTTTCGTCTTTATTGAGCAAAGGACCATGAGAGATCTTCTCTACTAGTTAATGTGGTCGCGTTACTTACATCAGGTACAACAATGACGTTGACTAATACTGATCAGTGTATCAGACAATGAGGACTCACGGTTCTTGGTGATTCAGGGTTTTGTTCCAGGGTGGTGACCTGTGTTCCTGCCAGGCTGCGTCGCCTCTTCACCCGGACAGGCGTGTTGTCGTCTCCGGGGCAGTCTGGGCGCTTGGCAGAGGGACGGGACACCGGACTGGGCATGGAAGGGGAGCGGAACAGACTCCGCGGCCGGCAACGAATGACAGGCTGAAGGAGACAAAAAATGATTAAACTCAAAACTTTCCCATCTTACATTTTGTGAGCTCATTAAGAGGTGTCTAATGAATACAGTATGATTAATATTTATAGTAAATATACGCTATTTAACTGTTTGAAAGAAAGTCCTACATGAACTGTCCACTTTTCTAGATTTTCACTGCACATTGTTATTGCTGCTGAAGTCTCACCGCTTTGCTATGGTATTTCAATTTACCACACAGCTTACATTTGCTAATAGATAAACTTACAGAGTCTTCCACTGTGCTGTCAGCCACCAGTGGGGCAGTGAGCAAGCTGGCCATTCCCATCGGCATCCCAGAGTCGTTCTGTAGGTGACAAAAGGTCTGTCAGACAAATACAGTGACAAAGGACAGATACCAACAGTGAAACCATGTGGATCTAAAAGTGTCATTTCTGTTTTTTTTCAAAAGGGTTTTGAGATACAATGGCAGACAATCTGTAAAGGCATCCATTCAACCAATACATAATTTCCATAGATCTCAGTGTAATTGAAAGGCCTCTACCTCCATGTTGTCATCCAGTACGTCCAGGAAGCCATCATCTTCATCGTCGTTTAGAGAGGAAGTGAGGGAGGAACGTCTCAGGAACATGGGGCTGGAGTCAAAAAACTCAAGCTGCTGGACTGGAGGAGGTGAAGAAAACTGGAAGAGGGAAAAGTAGTGTTAGCCCCTTTCGAGAACCAGGTCAACACACTGTGCACAAAAACAGAACCTGAACTGATTTTTGAATGCTTTACACATGCTTTGTCAATGTAACATGTCCATTTCCCATGCCAATAAACCCATATTGAATTGAAAATAGGGTACTGATTCTACACATGTTCACATACCATGAGGGCTGGTGCAGAGCTGGGACGGCGGGCAAAGCCGTCCTTTGACTGTCCGCTGGTGAAGGAGCGCACGCGACACCGTGATGCTGGTTTGGTTGGTTTCTTGAATTCAAAGCTCTCCTGAATTTAAAAAAATAAAAAAAATAAAGAAAGTTTAAAGACTGAACCAATAACCCTTTTTTAAAAAAAAGGAGCATTTCACAGACATTAATTGTTTAGAATTGACAGATAATGTTGCTCAAGAAAAAAGTATACCCTTTCCTAACTTTCCCAACTGTACTAACTCAGTGGCTACAGTTATGGATCTGTTCCTGAGCTATTCTGCAGGCATAATCTATATAAAGTATAAATTAAAATCTTCCTTGAAACACCTGATATTGGAACCAATATTTCTGTAATAAATGAGTGACAAAATCCCAAGATTGGCCAAAATTTGAAGCCAAATAATGCAATGCTTCGTCATAGCAACAAATCAGCTTTCTAAGCATTAAAGTTCTGTGTCAAACCAGCCAGCAGTCCACTGAACTATGCATGTTCTCTTGTAGGTTTGTGTTATAGCAAAGACACAAACTGAATCACTGACCTCTGGCATGTTCTCCTTGTTGTCGCGTTGAGAGGTTGAAGAGGTGGTCATTTGGCAGGGTTGTTGGCCGAATATTCCGTAGCGGTGAGAATCTGTTTCCTGTCCCTTCAGTGATGGGCTGAAACTCTGGAGATGGAGCTGAGAGTAATATAAGAGGGAACTGGTTAGCAGAGGTCCTGACAACTGTAAACAAGTGATCCTGTGGTAGTTGTACAATGGATGATGTTTTTAACTTTGAGAAATAGTTACCCAATCCCAGCTGAGAGTTTGACATTTCTTATTGAGAGACTTAAAAGGCAGATGCTTTTAAAAACTCCCCTTTGATTTACTCCCATTCTCCTGTCCCTTGTGTGTTTTATAATCTTTACTTTAAACTGGGATTATTAGTGCTTTATAATGTGCTTGACAGCCAAGTCTACAACAGGCCAAATTCTCTCAGCATCTGTCAGCTCTGAACATCAGCCAAATTTCTGACTAAATAAGACATTCAGGGTTGTAAAACAAAGACATGACAAATCTGCTTACTGGCAATGAGTTGATTCTTCGAATTGGCATCTTTCTATATTTGACAAAAGAGAGAGGGAGAAATTAAAGTCATTACAAATCAAAACAGGCAGTTTTACTTTTAGGAGTAAAATACTCCTGGGAGAGCAATATTGTTTAAATAATGAGGACATAAAAACCAGACAGCAGTTACTGACTAGAAGCAACTTACTCGTTGACAATTCTGCTTGACTGTTGAATGGCCTTTTCAAATCTGTAACAAAACATGAGAAGTTGTTCAAAATTTGAAGTCTAATACATTCAAAAAAGTACTGTGCAAGAAAGAGTAGGGCTGCACCTAACGTATTGAGTATTTCAGCCCTAACAAAAAGTAACATGTCTTTATAATTAAACCGGCTATGGAAAGAGGCTGGGAAGACTTTGCTGCCAGTCAGAAAACACCATGTGTAAACTACAAAGACATAGAATCTAGAGCTGTATTGAGAAAGCGAGGGGAACGGTTGGACTGGAGGAAGTTGGCTGAATGCATAGGGGCAAGAAGTGATCTTTGCATTTAAGTTATGCCCACCTGTATGCTAAATGAGAGGACAGCTCAGTGTGCAGCTCAGGGGGGAAGGGAGGGCAGGAGAAGGGATGCAGAGATCAGCTAATCTACCATATGCCTGCTGGAGCAAACGCCGCCAGCCCCCTTTCTGCAAGAGCCCTTTGTTTGTTGAGGAGAGAGCGTGTCCCATTCAATGCAGACTAGGAGGCGGGAGGGCAGTTGTTTTCTGGGGGTGCCCTCATTTCAATAGTCCTGATGCAGAAAAAGCTCAAGCCCCCCCATTCCTATTGAAATAACAGTGCATAGGAAGAGTGTGCCAAAACCCAGAGGGGTCGGGCTATCATTAAACCTACATCCTCCCCCAACCTGGAAAACTCCTAGCAACCGGGCAGCTGTAAGGGAGGTGAATGAGCACCAAATGCTGCTGTAAAGGAACTCGCACATTCGGTGGCAGATGTCTGCAAAGACTCGCCCAATTGAGAATTAAGAAAAAAGGGCCACCCAAGATTAGCAGTCCAAGGATATGCTGACAAACCGGTCAAGATAACAAAGAGGACCTGCGTTCAGGTTTCCAGCAAACATAAAACATGCGTTTGTGCTGATAGGATTTGTTACAAACAATCTTAATACTAAACTTAAAGAAAGTTAAGCTCACGTGTCCATATCCCCTAATCTTCTTAGTAAAAAAATTAGTGAGGCCATCATCTTAAAGCCAACGGAAGAAACAATAATCCTACATGAGAAATAGTGCTTGGCTCAGCTGAGCCCAAGCGCAGGATGGAGGTGAGGGGTGGGTGTGCCGGTGGATTAAGCAGAGGGACAGACCTCACAGGCTGATTGATAAGAACAGACATGATGAGGACATCGCAACTTACGTGTCCTCCATTTCAACAGAATCCATGGGACTCGGGAGATCCATGCCTAGACCTGAAGAAAATGTGTGCCACAGATTGAGATAAGCATCAGGTGGTGCAGCACAGGATGGGAAAGTGGCACCAACAACTAGCTGAACAACAATGAATGACAAGTGTGGCTGGTGAACTTTGCATATTCAGCCAGTTTAACAGGAACTTAACCAAATATTTGGATAATATTGTACACTATCAGAACAATTCAATTTGCAAAAAGTAGTTTTGTGCGAGTGAAACTTTGCATGGAAATAAAGCATAATTGTTTTTATTATTGATAAGTCTAATCTCTTGCTTCATCTAGAAACCATCATGGAATGAATGAAATAAGATACAGATAGATTAACATTAGGCACAGCGGCATCAATTATAATAGTGTCAATTAGCACAGACAATAGCCTTTTGGGGGGGGGGGGGTCTCACCAGCATCAGATGAGACGTCAGAAGCAAAGGAGGGAATCTTCTCGAGGGGTGCATGCTTTCTCCTTTTTGGTGTATCACATTGGCTGTGTGGACAAAGATGAACAGGGAAATCAGTAAACCAGACTCAGGATTATGATACATGAATGGTGTTTTCCATGGTTTGCAAAAAAGAAAAAGCAGCTGGAGTTAGTTTATGAGTACTACAAGAATAAAATAACAAAACTTGAATAATAATACCTTCCAAGGACGACTAAATTGTTCATGTCCAGAGCCAAATTTGTGACAGGAGACAACACGTTCGCGGGTCCAGGGGAGAACAGGTCCCTGCAGTGCGTGTTTTTTGTGCTCAGCTCGGGCAGAGTGAGCGAGGAAAATCCGGGGATCCCTTCGGGCCTTCTTTTCAAAACGGTGTTAACAGGACTGGTGCTGCCCAAAAAATTGACAGACTCCATTTTAGCGGTCCAATTTGTATAAATCCTGCAGACGGTATTGCTCTGTGGTATATTTAGTTAAAATTTCGGGTCAAAAAGTGAGAATCAGCAAGACGGTCCAAACTTCGAGCTAACCCGGAAGCTAACTAGCCACAATTTAAGAAAACATTTCCAAACATACGACCCGAAACACCGGGAAGAGACTTCCGCGTGGAGTAAAACTTTCATCCAGTCCTGCTAAATTACTAAAGCAGCATAGTTGTTGTTCCTGTCAGAGAGCTGCAGCACAGCGTACCCCCTCTCTGACAGCCCCTGGTTTCTGAGAAATGAGACTGGAGCTGCTCGTATTTATGTTCAAAATAGAAGCTCAGGAGCGGCAATCTTTGAGCCAATCAGAGCTGTTGTTAGACCGACTTGACCAATCAGAGCTCGGAACGACTCTCCGCTGTTGTTCTCTCACCGGAAAAGGGAGAAGAAGAAGGATGTGACACAATCCTTCACAATGTTGATCTTTATTCTCAGATATCTTTTGTTCTCAGACTCTCAACTGTGGGCTCTCAGTTTTATCAATAAATGCGCGAAAAAAGCCTTTTTAAATAACTGCTAAAAACTATTGTTTTATATATTTAAAACATTTTATGGATTTGGATTCACTTGGTAGGATAGTAGGTTTGGCTGCCTTACAAATATGTCCACAAATAAAAACAGTGGCAAGCATCGCAAACATCTTTATAATTTCACAAATTAAGATGCATAAAATTTTCAGATAGATACAGTAGATAGATACAATAGATAGATAGATAGATAGATAGATAGATAGATAGATAGATAGATAGATAGATAGATAGATAGATAGATAGATAG
>JAPMOB010020296.1:0-14264 GCA_029875015.1 Lepomis gibbosus | reverse complement strand
AAAAAAAAAAGTCAGAACTACTGGCAGTTGAGTTGCATTGTTGGTAGTACTCTTGGTAAACAGTGTTTGTATGTGCCTACTTTTATACTGAACTTAACACAACAACATGAATTAGCATCAGAGTGAACGTACTAGTGACCTGCAGCAGTATGAACTTAGCTTAGAACAAAATGATTTGAATCAGGCAAGTGATTAGTAATGAGGTTGTTTAAATAAGTGAAAGGAGGAAAGAACTGTAGAACTTTCAGCACACCGTCTAACAGCATGCTGTAACTGAATGTGAGGACTCTGCTGTGATTATCAACTGAACTCTTCAGCTCTTTAGCTCTGCTGCGTCTGCTTGGCCAACACTCTGGAGACTTAAAGACATTTAACTAACCATCTCTGTCTGACCGGAGGCCTCAACACGACGCTCCACTGCTGTCAAGCACACCGTCACACACCCACCCACACTTCACAGCTCTTCTACTGAACCAGCTCCATAATGATCCATCTTCATGGTATTGTTATGTCTGCACCTCTGGTCCAGCAGCAGCTCATAAATGCTCATGCTCGTTTCATCCCAAGGCCTCCTGCCGGCCCACCACTCAGAATAATGACTCTCTCTGGATGAGGTGTCAACACCGCAGGAAGCCACAGGGGACGAGCTGAGAGTGCTAACGGTCACCGCTCTGCTGTAAACCCTTATTACCCCTGGAAGGTCTGCTGAGCTCAGAGTTTGTCTTTAAGCAGGGACTGATGGCTGCTGCGGTTGCGGGAAGAAAGCCTGGCCTCTCAAACTTTAAAGTAATGAACATCAAGTCAGAATTGATTGGAATTACCAGCTCTGTACAGGGAGAGAAATATAATTTCTGCTTCTCCTCCAGTTGACCTGTCTTCACCTTATTTGGATCAATACGGCACTCTGAAGTAGGTCTACTGTCCTTTCTATTCTGCTCAATTTTTTAAATGTATTTTTGTCTTCTTCAGACAGTCATTAGAGTATTCCCAGCAACACCTTGGGCTTATTAATCCTCATTCTTCACTCTGAGACCTTCACTTGTTGAATCACAGTTTAGGATTAATTGCAGCAGCAGCAGCATGACGGAAGCTATTCGCTTGCAGTTCATGACAGAAAGGGTGATGCAGTTTATAAAGACAACAGAACATCATGACAGTGTACAAAAAGTTTCATCACATTATTCCTCTCCCTTTAAAGAAGAATACAACAAAAATACATGTAATACAATTCAACATCTGTAGCTACATATGCTCAGAACTTTGAAATGAAGGTACATAACAGGTAGCAGTACATAGCCATGCTCCGTGTTCCTTCAAAGGTGACAGGAAATGGGATATTGTGGTGTAACAAGCAGTTAGGTCCAATATCGAGTGTAGAAAGTTTGTTTATTTGGATATTGAGAGTATTTATGATGAAGGGGTCAAGGGGAGAGAGATGAAGGGGGTAGCTGGGGGTTTGGATGGCCGGAGCGGCTAGGAACCCGGGGGGTCGAGACTCAGGGTGTGGGCTCGTCTCGATGTGCGGCTCGCTTATCGCCCCCCTTGTGGTTCCTGTGGTAGAAAGAAAGACAGTTACTTGGTGGAAGTATTATAGTGTGCATGTCCATGATGGGTGGGAGGAAACCGGAGCGCCTGGCGGAAACCCACGCGAGCACGGGGAGAACATGCAAACTCTGGACAGAAAGGCCTGTGATGACCCGGGACCTTCTTGTTGTGAGACCGCAGTGTTGTCCACTGGACCACCGTGCTGCCTCTTGGAAAAGGGAGAAAAAAAAAGAAAAGGGGTTTTGGGGAGGGGGGGGTGAGAACTGAGACAAACGAGAGTGAGAGGGGTTAGACGGGCTTATATGCGTGTGCGGTTGGTGGGTTAAAAAGGTATGGGAGGAGGAATTGGATGAGGCACAGGTGGTTGATTGATGCGAAAGAGAGGCGTGGTCCTGTTCCTGAACTTTAGTTATATAACTCCATTTAACTTACTTATTAGAGTGGCAGCTATTTAGTAAACTACACAGCAATACAAGTATGTTTTTTTGTCTTCATCATCTTGGGAGGATGCTGATTTCTTTCACAATGTTAGATGACTTACGTAACGTACATAAGGTCCAGTATGCCTCTCACTGGACTGGAACTTTCCAACGGTCATATGTCATTTTGGGGAATGGTCACATGTTGTTGTTGTACTTTGGACATTCTTTGTACTATATCACTGGATTTCCTAAAGGCTTTCTGGAAGCCCAGTTCATTTCATTCAAATGCTAAAGGGAACCTTGTTCATCTGTATAAGAAACAGAGGGTCGTGACAAAATGTCGATATTTGACAACCTGTTAATGAGACCAGGCAGCATAACAACAGCCTGTAACCTGTACAGCAAAATGCTTCATTATGTTACTCTGAAATTTAGACATTTCCACATTCACCAGAGTATTTTGTGACATGTAATCATTTTCCATCTTAACAGACAGCAAACAGCTGATATTATGTGTTGAAAGCCTGAATTGACATATTTGTCAGAGCAGGAAGCTGTAAATATTGTATTAATTCATTCATTTTCTGCACATCACATGAATAATTTGTTGAAATCCTTTAGCAGGTTATTGATGATTGTGGTTTCAATGCTGTAGACCTCAAGTGAATGTTCATTTCATCAAACCTTTCAAAATTAATATTCCTGTGTTGGTGTTTCTGTCTAGCTGATGATATTTGAGATCTTCTCTGACGCTTTATGTCTGTAATGATCCAGTCCTTCATTCCTCATTGTTGTGCTGTTATCATGCTCCCAACGTTTCTTCACATCATCATTGATCAAGGAAATGATCCACCGCTGAAGTCTCTCTCTCACACTATCAGCCTGCGGCTATTAACTTCATAAAAATGTTATTTGTAATTTCACTGTTAACTCATGTATTAATTCTGCGATCAATTACCTCTACTTCAGCTTTTCCAGACTCATTTCACTGATGGATGTCAGTCGTGACTGAGAACTAAACTCTGAAAAAGTTTCTGAACCAGGGCTTTTCTAGTTTAAACTGTGGAGGGCAGTTTTTAGGCATTGGTGCATATGGCCATAACTTAGATTTTTCTTAATTCTCTAAAAGCCCTTCTTGAGGCAGAAGCTGGTCCTGAGAGCTTGTTGGGGTTTTTTTAGTTTTCGAGTTTTTTAAAAGGTTTTCTGGAGACCTCAGGGGAGAGTTGTAAGAGCTAAGGCAAGAATCTGGCTTCTGGAGTTCATTGAGCAGAGAGGGAAGAAATCTGTTCAAGGCAGAGAGAGGGAAGAGGTTTCTACACAGCAGCATATAACCTGGTTTGTATGAAGCGGTGCTGTCTAAGATTTCTGACACCCAGTCTACTTTTAAAAGTCACACCGACATCTAATGCATCACTTCATCTTTATAAATAAACGTACTGGTCTCACTGCACTAAACACCTTTTTCAGCAAGCACAGAGTGTTAGTTATATACTGTTTTTGTACTGATTCAAGATGGAATAACGATGACATGAGCTCCACCCTCAAATGAAAGGAAATGTAAAGACCCGATTACTGACAGTCCAGGCATTTTCCTTTTGCTTATAGAATGTAACACAAATACATCTACAACATTTTACAAACCAGAACCCATAGCCACAACAGTTGCTTTTCATCTAGGGCCATCATCAGGTCAAAATTTCAGTGTGTCCAGCACTTTGGTTTATAACCTTTATTTACGTTTATACCTGCTAAACATAATTACGTTAGTCTTGTGTTTGTGAGCATGCTGCCATCCTAGCATGACCATTTATCAGCATAAAAATGCTACATGCTAGTAATAATCCTGCTCAACCCTAGTTCATATAGTAATAAAGCAAATCATCAGGCTCATGAGGACTTTTGTTCCACAAGTTAACATGTTCATCTCATAAAACCGACGCTATCATGTATGATTATGTCATGATAATAGATAATAGCATCATCTAGGACTTTGATGACTGTACCTCTGCATGTTTTCTACAAATACAAGTTAGATCTATTGTCTTGGTAGAAACTTGCTGTCATGATGTTGGCGCAGACTTTAGTTTTTTGTTGTTTTTACACTGGGCTGCTGTCAATTTAATGGACATTTGTAACAACAGAGTAGAAAGTTCAGGTTGTATTTATGTCCGGATCACAAGCCAGCTCGCCCTTAGCTCTCTGTCTGCAACAAAACCACATAACACCACTACTCCTCAGGGCCTGCTGAAACTCACAGGGATGATGGAGCTCATCTTTGGAGTGGACAGGATGAGTAAATCACCTTGTCGACCTCTTCCTCCAACTCTTCCTTGCCCCTGAGGTTGCTGGGAGGTTGGCGTCAGGATTTATGGACATATTTTTGTGTTATCTGTGTCTCTGCTCGGTGACACTGACACCCAGTCAGCCTGCATCTGGCCGTATTATTTTCCTGGGATTAGGAGTGTTGGCGATAGAGCCTCTGTCTGTCTGCTGTAGTTTTTTTGTTCAGTTTACTGCGATTTGGTAAAATTAGATTAGATAAGAATAGATAAGAGTAAATTGAATTAGACAAGAGAATAGACAGGACAAGTTGTATCAAATTAGACTAGTGAATAGACTAGACTAGACAGAGAATAGACTACATTGGATTAGATTAGATTAGATTACATTAGAGAAAAGACAACATTGGACTAGACAAAATAGTGAATAATGGACTAGACTAGAATATATTATATTAGACTAAAAAATAGATTAGATTAGGACAGATTATTAATTAATTAATTAGAATGGGGAATAGACCAGAATTGATTATATTACTATATTAGATTATACTAGATTGACCAGAGAGACTAGATTTTATTAGATTATACTAGAGATTACATTCAATAAGAAGTCATGGAGTTTTCTGATAATCCAGCAATTTTACTTTACACAGTGGCTAGTGGCATGGGGGTGGGAAAGTAGGCAGAGTTTGAACTTCTCTCTCAAGCTCTTTCATTCTTCACACAGTTACTTCTGTCACTTTGGTCATTTTTACACTACTGAATGCAACAGCACGAATGTCTCAAGGACAGACTGAAAGTATGACAAAAGAGATAAAGTTGTTGGAGAGAGATTGGAGAGGCAGTGGGATGTAGGAGGAGACTGTAACAGCATCCTTTTCATCCTTCCAGTGTGGACATCCAGCACAAGTAGACATGGTTTGCCCACACAACATGTTTTTTTGAAGAAGACTGAGCTCTTAAAGACAAACCAAATGGTGTTGATCAAAAGTAAAATGTGTTGGTATTCAGTAAAATGCATGACCATGAAAAATGAACAGCAGCTTGAAACTTCTGTAACGTGAAATCTTTAAACTTTATGGTGGAGATGCAACACAACCATTTGGACATTTGGGGTCAGATTCCCATTTCCCACCAGCAGCGGCAGCACCATGATCCTGTGGTCAGTGTGAACAGCATCTATCAGGACCAGCTAATGATCCCCCTTTCTCCCCCAGGCAGCAACAGGACGAAATAGAACAATATGGAAGTTGTTGTTTTCCATCTGGAAGACAGCTTCACGTGTGTAGTTTATTGGTGATATTCTTCACAGAGGAGGACAGTTGATTAGAAACATAAAACAGGAGCAGAACCTCGGGCCTGCTGCTGTTGTGTGTCTCTGCAGGAGAAACTCATTAGTGGTGAGTAATGAGTCTCCTGCTAATACAGCAGCAGAATTATGCTCTCTATCACAGGCTCTGTGAGTGGTGGGCATTTTTCAATTTAATTAAACAGTCAGTAATCTGGTTGTAAAAGCTTCTGAGTTTTCCATCTATAATGTAACATGAATATGACAGAGCAGAGCTGCTGTTTGATGAGAGGGAAGTTGTTGTTTCTGCCCTGCGCATGATGATGCTGATTGATCCAGGTTTATCCACAGAAAGATATCTCAATAATTACTTGACAGATTGATGTTAAGTTCACTCTGGTTATTCATGCTCACCAGAGGATGGTTCCTAATGATTCTGGTCCTCATGGTTGGCCTCTAGAGCCGCAGGACGTAATTTAGATTTTCATAAAACTGGTGCAGTTGACATAAATACATTTAGAAATATATAAATATGGGATAGATTGAAAAAATATAGAAGAATAACATTAACACTTAATAACAAACAATACATATGTGCAATATACCGGGAATGTGCAATGATGTGAAATGAAATAATATTTACATGTGCAAAGATATACAGTATTTGAGAGGGAAGGGGGTAGTGTTAGTGAGGGTCCTGGGCCAAGTTAATTAGGCTAGCTGCAGAAGGGAAGAGGCTGTTTTTGTGTTGAGAGGTTCTGGTCCTGATGGACCGCAGCCTGCCAGCGGGGAGAGTCTGAAACAGTTTGTGTCCAGGATGGGAGGAGTCAGCTGCAATCTTTCCTCCAGTGGCAGAAACGCACCAGATGGTGATGGAGAAAGTGAAAATGGACTGGAATGATTGCGGTGTAGAAGAGCACCATCATTGTCTTCGGCAGGCTGAACTTTTTCAACTGCCGAATGAAGTACATCCTCTCCTGGGCCTCCTTGGTGAGGGAGGTATTGTTCAGCAACTTTGAACTTGTCCTTAAGAGTTCAAACTTTGCAAGTTCAGGAGGAATGTGATTATATAGGTTTATATGTTTGGACGCTGGGGTATACTTACCTGATGTAGATACTGATGTCAGTGTCACACCTTCTGCACTTGACATACTCCTGTCAGACAGCCAAAACATAAACCTGCTGTCACATAGTGCAGAGTGAACCTTTGGAAGGTGTCCTTCAGTGCAATGATGGAAAATATTTTTCATTACAGAAGTAATTAAGCCTGAAATTTGACTTACCACAGTCTGGGTAATTTGTGTACTCACTGCTGAAATTTTGCAGGCAAAATATTTGAGTCCTCAGCTTTGAAATGTGTTGGTATGGCAATAATAGCTGAGGTTGAATCACTGAAAGAAATTGAAGTGGCACCTGAAACAGAATTGACTGCAGTCAATTCTAGTGAATTTCAGTGCTGGAAGGAATTAATATGTTAGTTGAAGTTTTTGTGACAAATTGAACTGGGCAGGTCAGCTGAAGTGGAATTCCTGATGGGAGTTCAAGTGTCAGTTAAAGTGTATTATTGTCAGGCAGATATAAAGGTTTATATCACCAATGTACCTGTTTTAACATGACAGCTGATGAACGGGCCAGGGTAGACCCCACATGAAAGAAGATACATGTCATCTCAGACCAGACACTCAGTGGTGTTGAAAAGGACATACACTCTCCAGGGTGGGTTTCTGATGCCGGTGACATCTGCACTTCAGCAGATAACATTATTTTGACTCCTGGCAGGACAGAGTGCTGCAGAAATGCCTTCCAAAAACACCAACTGTAGGGGGGGTGGAGTCATTGAATGAGAAGCTGTCACTTCCAGTGACTGCAGTCAAATGTTTGGACGATGGCTTATACCTGCCTGATGTCGATACTGATGACAGTATCACACCTTCTGCACTTGACAAACTCCAGTTGACATACTCCTGTCAGACGGCCAAAACAGAAATCTGATGTCACATAGCGCAGAGTGAACGAGTGGAAAGGGTGCCTTCAGTGCAACAATGGAAAAATAGTTTAATTACAGATGTAATTAAGCCTGGAGTTTGATTTACCACAGTCTGAGTAATTTGTGCACTCAATTCTGAAATTTTGCAATCAAACAGTGGATGCTGTGGAAGAATTTATGATTTGAAGAACTTGTGTGAAAACTTGTAAAAATGTCAGTAAAATGTCAGCTTAAGTGTAAACGTTGTAAACGTTGAAATGAGTCACTGAAAGCAGATGAACTCTCAGTTCAAAATTAAGAGAGGAGGGACTTTTTTCAGTTGACATGTAAAAAGGTTTAGAAGAAGTGTTTAGTTTTACTGATTAAACATAGGCCTAGTAAAACAATGTTTTTTATATGTATAACTTCTGAAGATTTTTTGTAATTTCATATTTATACAATTTTAAATTTGTCTTTTTTTTAAAGTTTAGATTTTTTTTAAATTAATTTTGTTAAATGTTATTTCATTTTTAAAATAATTGTTTTTATGATTGTATCATTTGTTCCCATTACTTTCAATAATTTCTCTTGCTAACGTTAGTATTTCTACACGCATGCGCATTTCAGCAGCCTGTCAATTCGAAACCAAGCGAGGGAAAACAAACAGTACCACTGCAGCCGTAAGTTTTCATCTTTTGTTATCAGCATGTAATGGTGTGTTTCCGTTGACTCCAAAAGACGGTCATTGTACTACGATTCGTGCTTTTATTAACTGTATCCGAAATGTTGTAGTTGTATTTGTGTTGTTTTGTTGGTGCTCGCTGGCTTCCTTGCCTTCCAAATCAAGCTAATTTCTATGGCATGCAGCAGTCCGAGGAGAAATTTGAAATATTATTTAAATAACGTGCTCCAATGTGGCTGGTATGTTTGCCGAATTTGCCAATTTCGTTTATTTAGTCGTAAAAACGTGGACATTATCTTCTGTTTTCTGTGTATGGCTGCAGAGAATCAATACAACTTTAAAGCGAACGATTTTTAAATTGAGTTCACTTGACGTTCGACTGAACAGGGTATATCTCGGTCGCTATGCGTTCTGACAGTTTTCTTCCTTCACTAGCTTACTTCAACACTAACGTTCTATATAGTCTGAAGTATATACCTGTCACGAGGGCTACTGTAAGATTATTTTGTGCGTGCTTAACCGGAGGAGATAACCTGACTGGTAACGTTAGTGTTTGCTAAAGTTGGCTAGCAGGCTAACTAACTTAGCTAACAGTTAACTTGTTGTAGCCGAACTTTAGATATCTGAAGTAACTGTACATGAATGAATCCGTTTAGGGTCACTGTTCATGTTTACGGTAACGTTAGTTGTTTATTGCTATTCCTTGACACGAACGGCAGGTGGACCAGCAGAACTAGGTTACCTTTACTACTGTAAAGGTACTCTAATTTAACGGCTTTCCCCCGTTGGTTAATTATCTTTTAACTAACTTTCATCAAGAATTACTTGACGATGGTAGTCTACTGTTGATCATAGTTCTGCTGGCACATGGCTACTTATAAACTGCATGTCATTGGTGTTCTGGTAGAAACCACTCTCCATCTGCATACCATTTGTTTTAGTTTCATGCAGATACCTTGACTTGTGCTTTGTGGTTGGCAAATTAACCTGCAGGTCTTTGGTGTTAACACTACCACTTCCCACTGATATGTAATGATGGCTTACCATATACCTGTTCCGCTGATAGACAGGTACATCCCATGAGTGGCAGGTGTCTACTTACAGGTAATTAAGTTTTAAAAAAACTTTAGCCTCTGTGGAATAATCTAGTCCAGATTTGACAGATAGACAGAGTGTTTTTTTAAAACCCAACATATAAATGGTTGTTTCACAAATCGAAACTGCGTCTTAAAGACTCTTCAGCCTCTTTGGGAAAATCAAGTCCGGATTTGACAGCTCTAGGCATAGTGGCTTATGGTCTGGACCAGAGTTTCCCTTAATAGGGAATCGGAAGCTAACTCCAGCAGTGTCCGGCTGGTGAAAAGTGGCACCTGTCAATGGAGCTAGATGCTGTTTTTAGGTGGGATAGAGAGCTGTACCAACAGTAGCATTTGTCACTGAGAATACGATATGCCAGTCTGAGTGGTATATGCCAGTGCAACACTAATGACATGTCAAGGACATTGTGCTATATGCCAGTTGACTCACCACCTGTTGACAGGATGACAGTACTATATCGCCATGTAACACAAGTATGACACGCCATCATCAACTTTTGGATTTTGACATAACATGCCTATGGCACTAATATCTTCCTCCGTTCATTTAAATTTGTGTTTTTTTACTCTTCATTCTTCATGTGATGGATGTCTTAGTTTTAGCATCTCGACCTGTCGTCTCCACCATCAATGAAACAAATATTCAAAACAAACACCAGAGATCCATCACTGCCTCCTCGTTCCCCAATAAAATTAGTATACCTGTGGAGTTGGCTTGACAGTTCGGATGTAATTTTACACTTCTGGTTTACTATACTTTTAATTTGTTCTTATGCAGTGATTCAGTGTTTGAAATAATATAATGTATCTGTTGTGATTTCCAGCCCTTGAGCATATTGGTTGATTGTAATGTAGGAATTAGTGTGTGTTAACCTCCCTGTAATAGTAATATAGTTTTTATCTATATATTCTATTTATGTAAGCCGTAGGAGTAGAAAAAGATGTCACTGTAAGATGCAGCAGTCTCAGCCATAATGAGTCACGTTAGAGCTTATTTTCCACCTATTTCTGCCACAATCTCTGTTCACATAGGTTGTGATTGTGTTCGGACACGGCCCTGCCTGTTTTTATTGCTGATATTTTATTGAGGCGTGCTGCTCGGTTAATCAGATGACTCAGAAAATAGATTTAGCGGTTTTACAACTTTTGCTCCAGAGCAAATGATTGCATCACAATCTGCTTCGCTTTCTAAAAGGAAAGAGCTGCTGGTCTTTAATAAAAGTGGCCGCTGCAACCAATGTCTTTAAGATGATTTCCTATTGAGGTCTTTGGAGTTTGTATGTGGGTGTATGCCTTGTTCATGTCATGTTGGAGTTAATATAATTGAGTTTTTAAATAGTGTTTATGTCGCTCTGATATATCCGACTTAGCACTTACTCATGTAAGTGCCTGAAAACAAAACAAATGGATGCCTCGCATCAGCTAAGACCTTTGATCAATGTAATTAAACCTAAATTTAATGGTGCTTTATTGTCAGCGCCCAGTATTTTAATCCTCATACAACCAACTCTGTAACGTTACAACCATCTTGATGATGTCTCTACCATTCACCCCGTATGATGTGAATTTGTTAGCACTAGGCAGGGAGGACATAATGAAAGACACTCACCTGTTGCATTATGACAGATGCATGATCCCATACTCCTTTAGTTTAGTTTTTAGTTTTTTTTACTGCAGGTTTAGCCCTAGTTTTTGCCCATGCTTTTTGCAGTCTGTTTTTCAAAAGCACAGTGCTAAAGAGACCAAAAGCTACTTTAATCTTCTATTAAAATGTTCCTCTTTAAAACTACCTGTTGTAGTAGTTAGTAGATAGTCAATACCAAAACACACTGTGTATAGCCTTGAGACCTATTGAGACCTTACATTTATTACATGTTGCATGCATTTACTTTCTCATAAAGCATTTGTAAAAATATATATTTAAACGTGTATTGCTAACAACCATATTTACATTTTCTAGCATTTTTCTTCTTCTTCGCCTTTTGTTTGTGTGGAGCTATATTTCTTGTCATGTTACTGGTACCAGAAAATGGTGTCATATACTGTATGTATATGACATGCTTGTCTTTCATTTGATAGACGGCTGTCAGCACTAATGGATAGCAAGTCCATATGTGCCTGTGCAGACACATACACTTATGTAAATTTAAAAAGTTCATGTGTGAAATGATTTGCGTCCACATTAGTGTTTGGTTTCCAGGTAGTTTTTGTAGAGGCCCCTGTCCACAGCAGTGTCGGGCAGGAACGTGTTACTGTAATATTATTACTTTTCCCAGTAACTAGTACTGTAATGGGTTACTATTTCCAAAACAATAATAATATTACAGTCAATAATCCAAGCAACACTGCGTTACTGCGTTGTACAACAAGAAGGCAAGGTACAGCGTAACGTGGCACCAACTACGTCTGCAGACTGCTTTCCGCTTGGGTGTCATGTGACCAGAGTGTAATCGCAGCCTTTTGGATTAGGAAATCTCATTTTATTACATCACGATAATATCGCACATGCAATTAATCCAGCCGGACACTGCTGGAGTTAATCGCTCTGCTCTTTATTTACCCGTTGAATCGTAGTATTGGAGTACGCATTTCCATCAGGTTCAGCATACTCAGAGTTGATTGAACTTACTTTGATCAGTTGTTCTGCAACCGTAAACTCAGGCTCAGTCAACACCTAACACAGGGATAAGCTCAGAGTTTGGTAAGCCTGCTTTCTGAAACAGAGCCTAGATCCCTCGTACTGTTGACGCATCACGTAATATGCTCGTAATTTAATTGAATAGATCTGCCCCATTTATCACAGACACCTGAACCAGCTATTTCAGTCGGTATCGGGCTGATATTCGATGTCAGTATTACTGCTACCACGATAAGTTGATTAATCGATTAGTTAGTGGGAAAAAAAATTTATCAACAACTATTTTGATAATTGACTCATCGTTTCAGTCATTTTTTTAAGCACAAATGTAAGAAAATGGTGCTAATCTTTTGTCAATTATGACAGTAACTGAAGAGTTTTTGGGATTTGAACTGTTGTTTGGACAAAATAAGCAACTTGAAGGCATCACTTTGCGCTCTGGAAAATTGATTTTATAGACTTAACGTTTAGTCGATTAATCGTGAAAGTTATCGGCAGATTAATTAATAATGAAAATAATACTGAAACACCAAGTGAGTATTTTAAGACTCATACACTGTTTTGCTAAAGCTCCGTTGTGGGAGGAGAAAAATGCTGTTTTAGTTCTGGGTGGAGGGCTGAAGCTGAGAAAAAGAGATCATTCAGCTCCTGGATTCTCCTCTCCACTCCTCCTCCTGTGTGGATCTGCAGACAAATATGTATGAGCTCTGAATTGCTTACTCATCCTGTCTCCACCCGCCTCTGAGAGTTAAAAGCCGAGCGCTCCCTCCTGCTTTTGAAGTGGCGGCAGGTCGCTGTGGGACAGATCACAATGCATGACCCTGGCAGCCTCCCGCTGGACAGCTCTGTATGAGCGGGTGAGGACACTGACTTTCATCTGGCTTCGGCATCCTGGCATTTCTCCTCTTTGCCTTGATGGCTGCAGCATTACAGAGACCACCTGTCACTTTTTTCACCCTTTTCACCTGAAACCTTGTACAAAAGAGAATCCAGAGTTTTTTCTGCTGAAGAGACTGAAAGAGCAGAATGCTAAAGATACTGTTTGGTGTCAATTGTACACAAAATTCAGTTAAACAAACGGTCTGGAAAATGACTATGTGACATGTTGATGGCTATGTAATGATACATGTAAGACACTGACAGATTGAATTTACGGCTCAAAGATGAATCATTTTTACATTGAAATAGCAATCTTAAAATTGCAAGAGGCACAACTTTGTTTACATTTGAATAATGTCTTTACTTGTTATTTATTTGTTGGTGGTTTCACTACCTGTGAGACATCTGTTGCTGGCAGATTCATTCAGCTGTAGCATCTAAATGACCAAGCTAAAATACAAGATGAAACTCTTGTTGTTGTTTTGTTACAATGCCCTCTGCATGCTGCTGTCTGTACTACAGTATTTATGCTCAGCCAAAGTTCCTCAAGTAATAAACACCACTCTGTTTGAGTTTGAGAACCTGTGACAGGTGAACAGGAAGTGGCTGCGGTGTAGGTGTTGGTCAGCTACGGGTTCTTCATGCAGAAACGCACCACAGCTCACTCTAGTGTGGATGCCCTTACACTGGGACAATCATCCCTCTAGAGTTATTCTGGGAGTTGAGTTTTCTGCTTCTGTTGAGCCTCTCTCTCTGTCATCCCCACAAAAAGAGAGAAAGACAAGACAAAGATTATGCAAATGTGGAATAAATAAAGTTTATGTCTTGGCAAACGCTCTGTCATCGGCTGAGCGAACATAGAGGACAGTTTGTGATTTTGACACACAGTGGCTGTTTGTCAGAGAAAAACCTGCGAGGCAGCGTCTCGACGCGGCCGTCACTCTCGGTCTGACATGTTTGTTTTCCCCTCTGCCTCGCCTCGTCCTGATTGGCTAAGGTTTGGCAGAGTGGATTAATTCACATCGTCTGTTGTCTCACTTGATTTCTGAAGCCGAGGTATTGTATAACAAAACATGGCAGTCTACACTGATAAAGGAGATCAGTGTTTGTCACTCACTGTAGTTTTAAAGATAAGTACTTTGTAATAGTACAACAATAAGATATGGGTGTAATATCAAAATGTTCCCATACGCCAATGTCACCCCTTTAACTAGCCATTGACCGTAAATTCTTACCATGGTTTTATTTGCTTCAACTGCAAGAACCAGACCTTCATTTGAAACTAGTTTTTGCATGTTTTTACATATATATCATCATATGTTAGTAATAAACCTTCCCGTTTTCTAATGTGAACTACAGTTTTAATTTGCATTTGACGCTGTTTGCTGTTAAATACAAAAACCTCAAAATTAGTTAAAGTATGCTGACTTGAAAGATGAGGGTTTTTCCTGCCTCAGAATGGGAC
>JAPMOB010020241.1:0-14164 GCA_029875015.1 Lepomis gibbosus | reverse complement strand
ACACACACACACACACACACACACACACACACACACACACACACACACACACACACACACACACACACACACACGCACGCGCAGCCTTGTGTCACTATCTGCATGGGGACCCCTCATTGACATAATGTATTCACTAGCCCCTAACCCTAACCTTAACCTACTCCTAACCTCAACCCTAAAACCAACCATGTCTTGACCATCAAAACACCCTTTAAACTTGAGGGGTCCAACATTTTGGTCCTCACAAAGCTGTCGGACCCAACAAGTGTAGTGGAATACTGTTTTTTGGACCCCATGAATATAATGTTTCCATCAATTTCGGGGACATTACATTCACCTATATTCATTCCCTGAAGACGTACCCTAACTCTGACTCTAACCATAACCACTACTTGCCTAACCCTAACCCTTACCTTACCTTAAACCAAGACTTTTGTCTTGAACATCACTGTGTCACTGAGAACATCAGTCCCCACAATGTGACTGTGCAAAGACAACTATGTCCCCACAACATGAGAAATACACGCCACTTACTCATACACACACGCTTGTGCGCAAAGCATTTAGTGTCAATCACAGGACTCTGGCAGAGTGTCAACCAACTCCTGCTGTATATAATTTAACCTCCAAGTTATTCTTCTTTGCTTTAACATTAATATGAGTGCTGGTGCACTATAGGAACAGACGGAACAAAATAGGACAAGGGCTTGCTGCCAAGATACAGCAATTATCTGCCACCCCTCAACCTTGTCTTGCAGCCTTCCTGCTCCAGGGCGTGCACCGCTGCAGCACTCTCTGCAGGAGTAAGGAGCAACTCCCTGAACTTACCGGCTTCAGTCAACCTCACAAGGTATCATGTCATTAATTAAACAGATGAGCGTGTTCTGCAACATGAATTATTCCTCAGACTTACACTTTGTCGGTGAAGGCTGGTGGTGGTGCTTTGCGAGCGGTGAGGATCACAATGATGAAGACAGTAATAAGGAAGAGAGCAAGGACGGCGCCCATCACAGCTCCGGCTACGGCAATAGAGTTTGACCTCTCCACTTGAGACTGGTCTAAAACAGAGCAGAGAGACATTTTCAGCATAACAGAAATACACTATCATAAACATGAGGAAGCACAGGGGGAGTCAAAGGCCTGCTGTACACAAGGTGGAGCTCATATAGACTCATCAGTCTCTGAACACAGTCAGAGGTGTTAATTCAACGCTGGATTAAAACATGATGTTTGTTTAAGAAGGACACACTATCACTGATGTGAAGCACTTTAAACAGGCTAGTATAATCCATTTGATAGACCCACAGTTCTAGTGCAACCTCTCCCCCCCAGAGGCAACGAGAGTAACAACATCAGGTTAGGCCTGCAGTTGACAGAATAAATGCCACCAGCTGCAGGCAAGAAAAAACTTCTGCAATGTTGTCACTTGCACTATTCAGAAGGAAAAATGTTTTGGGTGTGTGCATGTTTGAGGTTTTAAACCTGCAAGATTTTGTTAAATGATGTAGTTTGTTCTGTACAAATTCATCAGAGTTTTGTGTGAGTGTTATCATGTGTCTTCCATCTTCCTTGTTACTCTGGAAAGAGAAAGTGGGATGCAGATCCAAACGAAAAGGAACCAATATTTGAACTATAAACGCAGCTAGAATTTGTCTAAATCTATCTGTTAGTTATTAATAATAGAACAGCTCATGACAAATAAACAACCTTGTTTGATTAGCAAGTGCCTGGAAAATGTTAATGTTAAGACTTTGTGCATAAATCTGCAAAAGGGGCATATTCTTTAACCATATATTAAAAATTAAATCATAGTGGTAAAATTTCAAAGATGCACACACACGATAAAATATTTGCTATAAAAAGAAAAACTAACATTCACTGCCTGTTGCTGGCTCCAGTGTAAAAAATGCACTCTATTGACATGAATACACATCTGCAGTTTGTAAATGCTGCATTTTTTTGAAAGCGTGTTACGTGTATAAAACGTGTTATGTGTTCCCTTGTAGAGAATCTGCAACCTGACAAACACGAATATGTTAAAAGAAAAGTTTGATTTTGGGGAATATGTGTTCTTGCTTTCTTTTTGAGAGTTAGATGAGAATGTTAAAATATGAACCTACAGCCGGCAGGTAGTTAGCTTGGCTTAGTCAAGGTACCACAACCAGCAAAGACAAAGGCCAACAAACTCTAAATTGTATTTTTTATACAATAGTCTTCGTACAGAATATACAAACAAGATATAACATATTACTAATTAGAGAGCTTAAGAGGGGCTGGGAGGCGGATTTTGTTGTTTTGTTAACTTTGGACAGAGCTAGGCTAGCTACTTGACCCTGTTAGCTGCGTGAAGAAAGTGAATAACCATATTATTCAACTGTTTTAAATGAGTGAGTCCCATTTTAAAACATTAAAACCTACTGCTAGTTAAAAAATTGTTTTTTTAATTTAAATTTTGGTTCGCAAATGTACTGGATGATATGTACGCTCTGCTATAACTAATACTGTATGTGCTGCAGTTTAACTTGGTTCAGTCGGAGTTTGTGCATCTTGAAACTCTATTGCTCACAAATCATTCACTTTAAATCTTCACCTCCCTCCACCCATCCATGTCCCTATATTGTCCTTCTTCTGTCTTTTAGTGTGTTTTACTGATGTAAAGTCTGTTGAATTAGCTTTGTTTGACCATATGCCTGCTTATGCTCCATGTTGTCCACTGAGGGGATTAGGATTAATTGTGATTAAGATGTATTAAACTCACAGAATGGCAAGCTTTGGCCAATCAGCAGTAATGTGTACAACTGTAGATTGTAGGACACTGAAAGAACTGGAGGACAAAAGGTGACAGGGCTGGAAAAAAAGTGTAATGGTTAATTCCAGTTGATTTAGCTGTTGAGATGGGGGTGGGTGGTAAAAAATCAATAATGTGCTGAGATGAGAATCCTAAATAACAGTTCAATTATGATGCAGATTGAACAAGCTGGTACTTTTGAGCTCACCCCTGAAAGCCACTTCTTCCTCCTTGTTCTCCCCTTCCCCCTCTTCTCCCTTCATGCTGTGCTCTAACAGTTGATAACAGTTCGATTGCCTTTGATGGCTGCTGAACTATGACAAGAGCCTCTTGAGTTGATCAAAATGCCTTTAAAAATGCAGCTCATCAGGCTGCCTGCTCTAATGCTCGGTGACAGACATTTTCATACATTCATAATGTGACCATGAATAAAACCTGCTTTAAACCCACAAGGCATAGCAATAGGTTTATTCTTATAGGAGTATAAGTTGATGTGTTTATTAAATATGATTCAAGGTCATTTTGGACAAATATACACATAAATATATCTATTCATGTTTTGTTTTGATGTTTTCCTCCCATTTAAACACTTGATTGGTTCAAGTATCACCCCTTCTGGAGGGGGTTGGATTAGTGGCCTTAGTGGTGGATCAACTGTCCCCAAACTGGGATCTGGCTTCAGTGCAAGGCTCTTTCTGTCTCTCCTACTGCAGCACTTTATCACACACACATCACTGTGAAGCCAGAAAAAGTGCATGCTGATGCTCTGCGAGGTCATCATGAATTAAACACGGCACACCTTGGTGGCACGAACAGAAGTGAGGGCAAGAAGTGAGGGCAAGAGTGATGGGGAGCCCCCCCATCCTAAAATCTTAATAGCAGGGTCAAAGGTCATGCTATTGCAGAAACAACAAACCCCGCAGGGAGCAGATGCTGGTGTAAAAGCAGAGGGGGAAGGGAGGTTAGAGCAGTAGTGTTCTGTCATTTTTTCTATGACATATATTTCAATATTTTCAGGTCAATGATGGTGACAATCTTGATCCCACCTCTACTGGGGAGCTAATATCAAAGTCTCTCTCGTACACAGGCGTCAGTGCTGCATCCTCACTCCTTTTGTGTGTTGTGTAAAGTATCCTTGGAAACTGTCGTGTCGCAGGCAAATAGCAAACCCACTGATCTTCTACAAGCGTCTCAAACTAATTCAAGCATCAGTGCTGGCATTACTACTACTACCAAGGAGCTGCTTCACTTTTCCTAAGCTCCACTGTATACTTTCAGAGTGAGCGGGCCGTTTCAAGGTCAGAATGACAACTGCTGCTGTGACCATGATAAGATCGACAGAAGACGGAGAGGTCAGCTGAAATAAAGACTTTCAGGGGAAGTGTGTCTTGAGGACCTGGAGTTCAAGCTAAACCGTGTCAAGGTCACGTCGGCGTGATTTGTCCTTACAGCCGGAGGAGCTCTCTGTAGTGCAGCGGGGCGTAATGGGCCATTTTCAAATCCAGCAGCTAATTCTCCCTTCCTGCTCTGCCTTCCATGCAGCCCCCTGCATCTCTCTCCCTTTGCTTTCTGTGGCCAGGTAGAGCTTGTAGGAAGACAGTCCCCATCAGCAGCTCGAGATGAGCTTGTTGCCATGGGGACAGTCAATGGGCTGGAGAGTGGGGACTTTGGGCCAGACATAAACACTCAGCGTTTAATTTTACCAGCTGGTAGACAGTGGGAGAAAGACACATGGGGGGGATTCACAAAGGAGCCGAGCTGCAGGGGAGAGAGAGCAAGGGCCTTTCTGTCCTGAAACAAAGCAAACTAGGACTGGTGAAGAGGGCACAGTGGGAGCAGAGGAGGTGCTGGATCTCCCTGTGACTACAGAAATACCAGCGGAGGGGGTCACCTCAGTATTACAACATTCTTGAATACTAAAGCGTAATAAAGATAAAGTGAAGTGAGGAAACATGATTTTGAATTACATCATGTGCGGCGTCCCACATGTGCGCTTGTATGGCTTGGGAGGGGGTGTGCGTGCGGCATTATGTTAGGGAGCTAGAGATGATGTCATTTAAAGAAGCACAAAGAAGCTGAGACTGAGCAGCTTGAGTAATGGCAAGCTTAAAAACATCCAGAGAAAATAGCTCACAGGTGCTAAGGTGCTTTATTGAACTAAAGTATCTCAAAAAGATTGACAAAATAATGCTGCACTGTCGTCAGACATAAATATTTTTTTTCCTTCCAGAAACTTACATTTTCTTCTGTATATACAAAAAACAAACATGAGCACAAGGTGCTTTTCATTGACAATGTGAAACTGAAGGTAATTCTCCTTAGAATAACAGTGATTCTACAGAAACAAAAAACCCTGACAAATACCTGTGAAGTAGAGATGATTTAACTCACTTTACATCAAAATTCATTCAAGCTTTGTCTTTTTGTGTGTGTTTTAATGCCTCTAAGGTCGCAAATATACTGCGTCATTAACCGTCATGGTGACAAGGGCAGAAAAGTGAATATGGCACTACGGAGTCCTCCTAACACACAGTATGCAGTGAAAATCTAAACAGAAAAGGCAGCAAATAAATCTCACAGAGCAAAAAAGCAGGTTCTTAATCCATAAGTAAAATAAAACACATTTCTTCTTCTACGTATCTAAGGCACTAGTTGTACTTCTCAACCAAAAGTGAAGGACGTCTCTCAAGGTAAAGATATTGATAGTTGATCTCTATACAAAATGTCACCGTACAAAAGATCTTCATTAATCCAGGTGTAGGGCAGCAAACTGACGAGTCAAGCAAAAATAGTATACCTATTGATTAGTAGAATTTCCGTCTTAGTGCATAGAAGCAAACACAAGAAGGGGATTAAGCTGCTGTGCTTCCTGTTTTTATGTGAAAGTAACCAGAAAGGCAGAATGAATAGGCGTCAGCAGTGCGCCCACTCCTAAAAACCATACTTTTAATTTAATCTAAATGTGTTATTGTAGTTCACAAATCGCACTTCATTTTGGACACTCCCAGTAAAAGGTCAGTTCAGCCAAATTACAAAGAAACAGATCTCTGAGATGGAAATCTCAAAACCTGGGCATATTACACTAAAAGCTTTATGTACACCACTAGCGGTAAGAGGGTAATTATGTTAATGTAACTGGAGAGAACTGACACTTTAGGTAGTTATTGGAATGGAAAGCTTCTGTTTATGAAGATAAAGTAGTCCTAGTGGACTGCACAGCGGTTGAAACAACAGTTGAAACATGAATTGCAGTATATGGGTCATACTCTGCAAGTTACAGTGGCACATTATTAAATGCAGTCTGTTCGCTGCATGAAATTCACACCCTAAAAAGAATTAGTGTGGCTTCATAACATAACTATTTCCCATTATGACGACTGTTACTGTAATATTAAAATGGCCTAAAGCATCTTTTTACTTCTATTTCAGGCTACAAGGCCTTGTATACAACAGTGATACGTTAATCATTTATATAAGCTTATAATCAGTTGTCAGCTAGACGGCAATACTTATGTGACACACTGTCATTATATTTATACATACAATTTAAACAAATATTTGGCATCTGGCAGCAAATATTGTATAGGTGACCATACTACTAAAAGTCGGCCAGTATTCACAAACACTAGTGTACATGAAAGAAACTGTTGGATCTCCTCCTGGTAAATCCGTGCACGTTCTGAAATACTTTAGATTTTATCTGTGTGTATCTGATCACATTCAATAACTGAAATATATCTTTAAATGTATAATAAAATTTATCTAAGTTTGACACCTGAACTACATGGGACTCCATAACCCAAATTACACTGACATGTAAAACACTTCCTCCTCAGCACAATCACAGTACTTGGTATGTCTACAATGATTAGCAAATAAAGGTTGCTGGTTACAAATGAATACAGATTGAATTGTAAATCCAGCCAGAAACCCTTTTTAGAGAAAATAAAACAGTATTACTTTATAGCTACTGAAAGTAATCATGAGTGAGAGATTTAATGATCAGTGCAAAATAATATTGTCTTTCCCCTCTGGTGTATTAGCACTGCGCTGAGGATAAAAAGCGGAGCGGCGGTTTGATAAACACAGGTGACAGCACGTCCATCACAAAAGGCCAGATTTGTCTATATAACAGATATTTTACTGTGGTAGTAATAATAAATGCTTAATTTGAAAATAACTGGTGAACATGATTAGAGCGTGCAATTGCACATGTGGATAAGCGACAATAAGCCTATTAATGCATCAGATTGTAACTGACAGTCATGTCTTGTTTCGACAGATTACTCAGAGTAGTGAAATCCAGTCCATTGGATATTTGTGGTAGGGTGTACTGGCTGCAATCTTGAATGACTTCTTTGTGTGACAAAATACTTTGTGAATAGGAGGCCAGAGTACGGTGGCTGCCATACTGTAGCCTGCTTTAAACAATGCCCCTGCTGATAGCACTCTTGAACTTCCGAGAGCCCTGGTTTGTTGCCAGAGTGCAAATTATCATCTGGCAGACGACAGAAGAATGTGTTTGTTGCTAACTAAAGAGAACGACTACCCTGAAACTCCAAAACAAAAAAAGGCTGACAAATTAAAAAAGGTTAAACAGAATGAACATTATTCCAGCTTTTTTAAACTTGCTTTATGCTGTACCACATTTGCATATCAAGGCTCGGCCGTCCAATAAACCCAGCCTGTTGTTATAGTGGACCACTGCTCATTCATGCAGGCCTCCCTGCTTGCCCTCTCTCCACCTCTCCCTCCTGGGGATAAAAGAAGAGCAGAGGACATACAGTAGAAATGCTCTTAAGGTTCCCACTCTAGGCCATCAGTTTTAAAGGACACTGCTAGGACATCAGGGGTCAAGTCCTCAAGCTCACAAATCTCCTATCATGGTGAGTTACATAAAGAGCAGACATTTTAGTAGAAAAAAATGATGTGGTCGTCCATTATAAAGTTTTGCAAAAGGCAGTGCAATATGTTACGGAGAGGTCATCTGTCATGAAGGAATTCTGATTTCTCACTGAGACAAATTCTTTTTTTTTTTTTAATTAGCCTATATGCCTCTGCTAATCCTATTAAGGTTTGGAAAACTAACCTGTGACCATCTGAATTTCATGGATGTACATCTAGTGACGGGTTCTGTACCATTCTTGAATATAAGCCAATCATGATTACACATCAGAGGTCTTTTAAACAAATCAGTTTAAGCAACATCTACTTGTATAAATAAGTGTAACATTGCCTGAGAAGGCTGATTTTGTATAAACAAAAAAAACAAAGTAGTAAATTCTTCTACAACAACTATGTGTTGGCTTTGCACGTCATTTGTAAGCCCCCAGGGCTTCCACTCAACTGAAAAATATTAGTAATGCTAAATACAGTGGCAGTCCATGTAGTAAGGCAGAGACAGAACATACACCATATTCTTTCGTTAGTCTCTACACAAACAAACTAGTGACACGCCTGACTTCTGCAGACATGTTGATGTTGACTGTCAAAGTGGCTATGCATACCACAGTCTGTCCAGATCAAGAACAGGAACATTATGTCTCAAGCACCGACACTTGAACAATAACAAGGGAAGTATAGAATTGAGATTAGTAGAAGTGTGCATGTGTTAACTAATTTAATAATTTAAACCCTCTGGTTTCTGTCGTATTTCTGCCCCTGCAGGACCAGGAAGCTAGTCAAACATACCACTCCCTACGTGAGATGACAGACCCGTCTGTGTGAGAGACATAGTCACCCTCAGGCCCGCTATCGTAACATTCATCTGACAGGTAGGGGGCGCCATTTCCCTGCGGTTTAGGTGAATGAGGGTATCTGGCACATCTGGCTTGCCGTGGACTAGAATACTGTGTGTGTTCACAGTGCTGATTCTGCTGATGGCTGTGGTGACTGCTCTCCCTCATCGCCCTAGTGTAGCCATTAGAGGGATACTCCTCTCCGTTGTAGTTGCTATGGTGACGACGGTCGCGCTCGTGTTTGAGCTGGCGGTCGCCCCATTCCTCACGGTCGTGGTCCTGATGGTGGGAGCTGCTGCCAGCTTTGGTAGGGTGGAGCTCATGCTGCGTGGGGGCTTTCTGGAGGTCATTAGCGCCCAGGTACTGCTTGGTGTAGTAGTTCCCGTGGAAGGTCTGCTGTTTCCGTAGGTAACACACGCCAACCAGACACAGCAGCAGCAGGAGAAACAAGGCCCCGCCCACAGCCCCACCCACTATGGAACCAAGATTACTCTCAGGCAGGGCTTCAAGTGTGGGGGAGCTGAGAAGGACATGCCCCTTATCATCCACTAAGGTGGAGGAGGCAGAGCCAGTTAGGACAGGAGCAGTAATGGTGGAAGGCATGATGGGAGGATCTAATGGAGGGAAGGAGGGTGAGAGGGGGGAGTAGAGGGTGGAAGGGAGAGATGAACAGACAGAAGCAGAGAATGTCAATGCCAACTACATCAGCATTTTACTAAGTAGGGATAGGTTGACGAAAACAGAGCTTTCCATAAGTGCCAGCTGCCGGCCAAACAGCAGAATACTCATTTCAAGTCCATCCCGTTTCTTGTATTATTCATTTTTGATCCCACTAAAATTGTTTTGATTAAACAAGATGTTATTCACTATGTGTGTACATTTTACGACCACTAGCCTACGTTTCAAAACATTGCAAGCATGATGATAGAGCAAGTGCCTATCATTCTTTTTCAGTCCCGCCCCCACATGCTCTACATCAATGTGTGTGCGCGCTCAGCTGAGAGGTTGTGTCCTGCTGAGAAGAGAGTGGAGCGTCGCCTTGACAAATATTAGCAAAATAATTTATGACAAAATACATTAAGAATTGCACAGACAGGGGGCATCCTCATTAGACGGGCTACTTTGGGAAACACCGGTGGTGGCCACTTGATGATTGCGCAGTAAGCATTAAGAAAAGAAAGCACAGCGTTTTCCATATACGCCACATATTAATTATCTTGTGCCCCTGGACACCCCTAGCTGTGTACGTTTCCCCCTCTGTCTACTGGTTATTCTTGTGGAAAGCCCTGAAAACATCAACTAAACTACCACACATACTAAGATACATGCTCACAGCAGCCTCAGGTCAGCATTGCCAATTCTTCAGAGCTTGTGTGTGCAGTTATTTAACAACTATTCTACTATTAGACAGTAATTGGTAAGTAAGATATAAACTTTCTAAGATTTGGTATATGACATTTTTGATGACTGACAAATGAGAAAGTTTTCTTACAAGCAGGGTCTGAGCAGTGCATTTAAACGAAAAAGCACCAAATTCCTGGCAAGGTTTTTGAAATTGTCACTACAAGATAGTAGTGTCGAATATTCTCCCAAAATAAAACTGGTAATTACAGATTTGAAATGGTTTAAAATAAGTATTCACTAGCCTTTTAAATCTTTAACCAAAATGTATTCTTCTCTCAAAGCAGACCATGTTATCCTCAGTTCAATAATTTAAGAATAAACATGAGACATCTTTACAAATCCTTTATAGTGTTGGTCAGTATTCTTATTTAAGGACAGTTTCAGGTATTTTACTTTAATTTAACACTATTCAGGTGTCAGTTTTCTTTATGTGGCATGAATACACGAAAGTATATCTTAAGGCTAAGCAAGAACAAACTAAAAGGCTACTAAAGAAATCGAAGACTACTGAAATATATATAGTACACAAGTAATAAAAACATAAAAGAACTTAAGTGAATGGATTTGGGTGTAACTACAACAGGAACCTAGAAAATATGTGTCTGAGGTGATTTAATGAATTTATGATGCATTTCTACTATTTTCAGTATTTTACTAAAGATTTGTTCAAACATTAGAACAACCTTAACATCAACTGGATTAGGGATGATGCTCACAAACCAGAAAAGCCATAATCAGAGGGAGTAATGGAAAAAATCTAGAGTCCAAGAGTCTAAAAGCTTTAATGGTGCTCGAAAATTACTCTGCCACTTTAACCCCAGTGCCAGGCCAGATGTGAGGAAAAGAATCACATCTGAGAGATCACAAACATAAACTGGTAGGTTTGCAGTTTCCAACTATATGAATCGTACAACTTCATGCAGGGGCAGTGAACTGACATGTGTGAGTAAAACCACAACACAGCAACAACGACAACACACATACACACACACACACATACACAAGGAAGGGTACACAACACTTGTAAGCTTGCACACACCAGTACAGGTTCTCTCAAAGGAAAATTAAATATGGATGATAAATAATAAATAGGAGTTGAAAAGAAATAGTTAATGTTTTATGAATCTGGGACATCATCTCACAGTCAGACTGCAGGCATTTGCCTCTTACTGCATGGCACATGCAGAAATAAAAGAAACACAGAAAGGAAGCAAGAGAGATGTTAAAGAAAAAAAAATCACTTCATAATCAGAACTTCATTCAGGAAGAGCGCTTCCACAGACAAGACAGATTTTGTGAAACCAGAGGAACATGCTCATCATACACAACAGATAGAACAGCCAAGCCAAGAGGACAGAGCAGAGGCAGTGCACTGTGGTCTAAAGAGGTCTTAAATATTTGCAGCTGTTTGGCCCACAAACTCCCCTTCTAAACATCTGGAGACTTAATGTTAATCAAGGCTAATCAACATGCAATTAAGACTACATCTCAGGGTCAAAATATTATCAGTGCCCAACACACTGTACCACGGCCAACAGCTTGATAGACTGTCAGTATGTACAGAATGGGCAAGAGTGATACAGTGTCACATTTCAGCTTGAAGGACAATGTCACCGGCAGTGATACCCTGTATGACGTGAGTGCACGCACAGTGCTTCCTAAGGGAAGAGCGGGCATTAGGAGTCAGCTGTGTTCTGGTGTGTATTCTCCGCTCACCTTGTATGAGAATGCGCACATCCCGACTGCGGAGATTGATGTCATTGGCAACCTCACACCTGTAAACTCCAGAGTCATTCCGCTGGAGAGGACGCAGGAAGAGCAAAGTGCTGTTCATTATTTCCACCCCTTCTGGCATTTCACTGTCCAATCTATGATGCACAAGAGATGCAAACATTAAGACAACACAAAGACACACCTACAATGAACTGAAGGTCTTGGATAAGTAAAAGATAATTGGAGACATTTGAAAAAGTCAGTCTTCAGTCATTAATCTTCTATTTAGCCTTTGCTAGTCTGTATAAACTGTGTTTTGGGTTTACTGAGCTGTAGGACTGGGTACCATTTCAAATTTTATGATACTAGTACGAAAACTAGTATCCTTGTAGTGTTACTGACACCAATAGAGTACTTTGTTTGATACCTTGCTTAAAATGTCACCTGTTGAAGCCATAGTAGGTGACTGGTATTATTTTTATTGTTGTTATGGACAAGCAATGTGATCTATTTTCTTTTCTTTTTTATTGTTTGAAATAACTTATAAAAAAAATTGGAACTTGCACCAGATCAGATCAGTTTTCGATATGCTTGCTGAACATTTTGTTAACGTTGGACCAATAAATCTTAAAGGACTGAATTGAAAGAGCTCTGTGGATTTTTTCTTTAGTGGCGAGTTGCTAGCCCTGAAAAACGACAGTAAGAAGTATAAAATCAGAACAAACTTTTCAAGTTTTCATCGATCAGTTTTCAAGTATCAGGGGATTGTTGCAACACAGACCTTTTCTCTTGTAACATGGAAGTCTGATACCACGCACATCTCAATTACACTTGTGTGATGTTATACTGTGTTGAAATACACTAACAAAATATCTCCTTGCTGGTTGTTCCGACAAATTTAGAATCATTACCGCAGGTCATTAACAGGCAGCTCGCTTTGTGCCCCTTATAAAATGTATATTTTAAAGGCTCATTATTAGTTTTGTAATTCTCTGTAAAACTTATAAAGACCAGTCAACTATCGGCTTGAACTACCGACTACTTGTCGACTAAGTAAATCTTTGGTTTGTGGCAGTCCTACAAATTAGTAACTGCCACTCGCGAAATGCAGGTAAATTGTCATCAGCCAGTTAGCTTACCAGCAGCGCACCGGCCGGACTACGGTAACTCCAGTGTTGTCACTAAGCTTGTCTATTAGAAGCAAGATGTCTCAATTTTATTTTATTTTTTTTACTTGCTTGGATCCTGAAGGATGTTTTTGCCAGATGGACTCTTGTGAAGATTTGAATTGAGGTGAGGACTCATTCACTGCTGGTTCAACTGTGGGTTTTATATTAAGCAGTGACTGTAAGAATGACTGTTTTGAACATCAGGTTCTTGTGTACTTTATGTTTCTTGTTGTTTGTGGTACCTTTAAAATACCTTTTTGTTTGTGATTTTTAAACAAGGTAGACTGATTGTCATGTACGGAAAGACAGAAGTCCTTTGTGTTCAATAAGTCCTTTGTGTAAATAAATTTTGAACAATGAATGACAACATTATTTTCATTAAATGATGCCTAACTGAGCTAAATATTATATCTTCATTCAGAACATACAAGTGGCAGATGAAATTTCAGATTAGCAGACAAACCAAACTACAGTGGAAGTATAAATGATAATTTCAGACCCTGCTGGGAGCAAATCACCATTGTGTTTATGGCCTATATGGTCATTTTTAGAGAAAAGGAAAATGCCATAAACACACCTGATCCATCTGAAGTGATGAGCCGGTGGGTTTGCGTTGGCTTTGCACGTCATTTGAACATTTTCCCGACCCACGTACCAGTCTCCATCGTAGCCCACAACTGAGATATCAGGAGCAACTATAAAGAGAGGGGACAAAAGACAAAACGATTGAGATATCACTACAATTTTTTCCAGAAACCTAACAAACAAGCTTTGAGCTGAACCCTGTAATACCAAGGTCAATTTTCATATTCTAAAAATATTTCTGTTGTGTTATTTTATTGACAGTTCTGGCAGGGACTCTCAGAGCTTTACATCAGCAAACACATGCAAGATGACCGTGTGCGTAGTTTGTGTACAGCATTATATGGAGTCTGAGGTCAGTCATGGACTAGAGACACACAGAGCCTGTGTCCTTCCAAATATGTACTAAGGTGTTTGGGCAAATCAAAAACATAGTGCATTGTGCAGGGAAGCAAACATTCACGACTTATAATGGCTTTCATAATTATAAACCAAATCACTATTCCACATACTGAATAAACATAGATAGTAAATCAGACCAAAGTTAATGCATCTATATTTTCAGGGAGGTAATTTTACTCCTTTCACCAGTCTATTTTCAGCTGGTGCAAAGAGATCTATTTGTGCCCCACAAAGTACAGATATGTATTCCCTAATATCTATGGGGTCTACTGACAGAAAACACACTCTCACACTCTCTCTCTCACACACACACACACACACACACACACACACACACACACACACACACACACACACACACACACACA
>JAPMOB010020234.1:0-13850 GCA_029875015.1 Lepomis gibbosus | reverse complement strand
GACTCGTGACTATTGCCCTGGTTATGCTGTTATTGTTGTTACGCGACTAGGACTTGAAGTTTCCCAAGAGCATTAAAACGCAACACCAGCTCCTCGGTCGCTGGTGGATGTCAAAACGTGCGACGCTGCTCGCTCCTCAAAAAAAAGTAGATCAACAAAGCAGACGGCGCCACGCGGGCAGCAGGCCGACGTGTAATTAGACCCAGCCACAGCATTGTCAGATCTGCTAGGACCGCGCGCTGCTACGTCAGACCGCTACTCACTTCCTGGATCTGGGTTAGCTTGTTGCGGCTGCGTTTGATAGTAGCATGTAGATGAGAGCCCGAAGACCCAAAGCAGGCTGCTGGAGGTGACTTTCCCGAGTAGCTGACCAAAAAAAGAGGCCTTTCGGTGAGACTTTGCCTCGACAACATGGATTACTGGGTAGGTGTGACTTCACTTTACAGCGTTTTTTCCCCCCCCACATAACATAGTGACACACAGGACGATGGCAGTGATGCTGCCAGACGCAAAGAGGCGAAGGCTTGTTTATCAATTGTAAAGTGAGCTGTTAACCCAACTTGTTTCGGCCTCAGTGATGCTTGAAGTTCACAAACTGTGTTTGACGGCGAGCTTTGTTACCAAAACCTTACATTACAGATGAATGGCTGTTTTTGACTTAACCCACTTTGATACATTGAAATAGGGCTCTTTACATGGGGTGAGGCACACTATGTATTCATAATAAAACAAGTACATAGATTAATTAATCTCCTATTAAGTTCAAATCTGATTTCCTTTTTTGATGAGGCGCCTGGTAATAAGGTTTAAGGCTCCCTCCTATTGTTTATTGTAGCAGTGTTTAAAACTGGAGTTCCTGTTCAGCTTAAACCTGCAGGAAGTTTCAACAAAGCATCCCTCTTGGTGCTGACACCAGAGAGCTGTTGAGATTTGTGGTATTTTCCTTAAAGGAGCAGAATCAATGTTTTTTGTTGACAGCAGACACTAGACAGAGGACTCAGCGCTACAGGGCGGCTCGTCTGACACATATCTGCTGTCACTGCAAAATTAACCTCCAAACTGTCTGTCACAGTCTGGACTCTTCCAGGTCCAGTCAAGTGACTCAAAAGGCTTCATTTTGATTTTGGCCTTGATGTCGGTTCATGTCATGACAGCCCCGAGGCTTTGTAGCCAGTTATAGGAAACTTTCCAGACACCACAGCTGTAATTATTTTCCCCCTGAATAATTTCTAGATTTCTCTTTGACTCGAAGCCGTGCTGATCTGTTTTCCCTTGATGTATCCAGGAGCCACCTCACACCCAGTACATTTCCATGAGAACATGACCTCCCCTCTGAGACAACAAAAGCTCTCCTTACAGAATAGTCAAATGTTGTACAAGGGGGAGCAAAGGAATGGGCGTCCACTGCTCAACAATGAGTTGGACAATACTAGTACAAGAGTCTTTGTGTGAAGTTTTCCTGAGGCAAAGATAGCACTGAATGGTTTGAAGAAGTGTAGGTAGACTTGCAGGCGAAACATAGACAGATAATGTGTTGGATAACAGAAAGAAGGCCTGTATCTTAAGGGGCAGCCTTGCCTTTTGCACTGATGTTAGATAACACCGTTTAATCTTTTCTTTATGGCCGATGCGTGGCAGAGATCACCGATGGGCACCTGCACTCTGCCTTTTACATAAAGACATTATTCCTGTCATGAAAACTCAAGTCAGGCCTTTCAATCAACACACGTTAGAAGCTAATCTTCCACTTCTTCCCACTCGGGTCCGTGCAGCTGATCTTGCCAAACCTGTAGGAGAAGATGTTATCCTAACAGGCAGGTATGGCAGCTGCAGTCTGGGCAGGGGGGGTGGACTCCCGCGGCATCATGAGACTTTAAATGTTTGAATTTTCACTGTAAGTGGAGGATGCTTTGAATGCTTAGGCTGGAACAATACCCCACATCCTCTCAGGGGGGAGATAACGACTGGGAAATGTGCTGCATTCATTATGAAGGCAGTGTTACACAAGGGAACTTGCCGCATTATACTATTATGGGATGTTTATTTCAGGCTGCACAGACTGTGGTTACTTCATATATTGTCTTTTGAACCTTAGGCTTTTCTCCATCTGATTGTGGCTGAGGTGGAGAAACAAGCGTCCTCGCTATCAGACCGTTGTGTCGTAAAGACACAGCTGAGGAGAGATAATGGACAGATAATTTTGCTGTGCTTATGAAACGGTCAGCGAGTCATTTACTCAGTTGGATCTGCTCAGGCTGTGAAAAACACTATTCGGATTCAGAACAAATATTTTAGTAGTGATGATCAGGCTGGGAACCAAATATGCAACATCGTTTAGAGTTCTGCCTATTTTGAGGGGAACTTCCTGTTTGGTCTGCTCATGATTGGTCCCCTCTCTGCTGGCTGCATGTGTAGTTGCCCGTTTGGGTGCTGGGAGGAGTCTGGTGAAAGTTGGCCAATTAGCGTTCTCTCACTCTCACCTGGAGAAGAAAGACTCCTGACAGTTTAAAAAACTGCTGACAGTATTAGTGTGACTCTGACAATGTCTTCTAATGTAAGTACTTCAGTTTGTGATAGTGGGCTATATGTAAATATAACTGACAAATAACTGGCACTACTAGACATGTAGTTAATCATAGCAGGTTTTTCAACATTTCGCCTCTAACTGTCTTAATATGGGAGAGCTGTGTTATTGAATTATGATTATAATATATAATATCTTCAACTTCAAAATGTTGTGAAGGCTGCAATGATTAATCGATTACTATTACATTTAATTGTGAGCTATTTTGATCATTGATTGATTTAAGTTGTTTGTTTGTTTTTTTAAGTCAATATTCTTTGATTCCAGTTTCTTAAATGTGAATAATTTCTGGTTTCTTTACTCCTCCATAACAGTAAACTGAATGTATTTGGGTTGTGGACTAAACAAGACATTTGAGGACAATAGGCTTAGGGAAACACTGATGGACATTTTTACCATTTTCTTACATTTGAAAGACCAAACAACTAATCCATTAATTAAGAAAACAATTGTTAGGTTGTAGCGCTGAGAAAACTTTCTTTGAAAAATCAGTTACTTACCTTTCAAAGTAACTGCTTTCAAAGTTACTCTTTCTTAAAAGTTAGTTGTCGAGTTATTTTTTGTCGGACACTTTGGAATCAACGCTAATCTCGCTTTGGTCTTCAAGGATTCATTATTTATCAGGCAAACAAAGATACTTATACATATATACATACGTGTGGAATGTGGGTACATAAATCATGCCTCTCGTCATAAGAATTGTCTCTGCCGTTTCGCACCCTGAAGCTCTGCTGTGACAGTTAACTCTCAGCGCAACATTAACACATTGTAGTACGTGTTGTGCATGTCTCTGTGTCCAGAGTGCCTTGGAGGTGTACAAGGAGATGGTCCTGCTGTACGTGGAGGAGGGCCGGCGGCAGCTCAACTTGCACTGCGCGCACCTGGAGCCGTGGCAGCTCATCGGCGCAACTTTCCTCGCCACGCTAGCGGCGGTCTGGATAAAAGGCTTCCTGTTCCAGCAAGAAAGTAATTTTACATACGATACATTGGTGCAAAGCAAGGCTGCTGGGGGACTAAACCAGAGATGATAACACATGAAATCTTCATGTGCTTTGCTCCTCAGCCAGTTTAGTGGCCAGTGAGTTTATGAGTCGTATTCTTTGAGCTGCTGACCTCAGGTGTAACCTCTGTTAATGTGTGGTATGAGCAGATAAGTGAATAGCTTTTTAATAAAAAGGTTTTACTGGTACTCTGCGGTTAGTATCCTCTAGTGTAGTACTAGTGTAGACAGAGAAAATAACAAGACCTTCTAGATCAGCTATCAATCAATCAGTGGTTGAATTCCTCAGCAACAAGGTCAGCTCTACCCTCCTTACTTCAGCTCTTAGAGTCTTTAAGAAGACTAGCTAAATATCTTCAGACCTTTCAGGGTCAGAAGGAAATGCTTTGCAAGTATGGTTCCATTTTTCGTAGGCCACGTCTTGTCTTGGTGTGTGATTATAAGTCATAGTCAGCTGTTTAATGTCTGTGGTTGAACATGTGCCAGCCTTTCACCACAGCTGCTGCCCTGTCTTTTTGCCTAATAGGTCTCACATCCCGAATCAAGAAGTCATGCTTTCGGCTCATCAGAAAAATACCCTTTGTTGGCGTGGCAGTAAGTATCAGTGGTGAATCTGTTCCTTCTTTTCCTAGCAGATGTGCAGTGACTCTCATCTGAGGCTTTTATGAGTCACTCTTAGATGACTGAGTACAGTGTGGAGGGGGGGTGGGGGGAAGACCTTTGGCACATTTAACACCATGCACTGGTGATAACATTCGGTTACTTCTGGTCATTATGTCACCAGCGGAGCACTCATTTTCTTGCTTTATCAAAATTTTACATAAAGGGTTGACCTGATAGCACAGGGAACATGCTGTCATGTTCAATCTGAAACACAGTTACTTTACTGTCGCTCATTTCAGGGAAGATGCTGCTTTACTGTAGTTTCTACTGCTTCCAGAGAGAGGTGATGCTTGTAAAGTAACTTTGTCCTCTCTTTTTGACAGATTCAGAGCCAGCTCAACAAGGCATTGGATGACATGTCTGCTAGTCTGTGTACCCTGAAGGAGGGGATGAGCTACACTAAACAGCTGCCCTCTAAAGGTCTCTCTCAGAGCCAAGTGCTGGACAAAATCCGAGAGTACGAGACTCTGAGTAAGTCGTCATTCATTCCTCAGCTGCATGGTTCATTATCTGTACAGCCGACTTCCCGGAGAGCATTTCCACTCTTACATTATTACATTATTTATTCATATTCTTTGGGAAAACCAGTGATTTCTGAGGACACGCTGTGTCGTTTCAGATGACGTGAAGTGGGAGAAAGGATGTGTTTCAGGTGCAGTGTACTGGGGTGATGAGTCACTGACCAACCTCCTGGTGAAGGTATTTGTCTTTGTATACATCTCTGAGCTTCCGAGCACAAACAATCAAGGTTAACCGTCAATACATTTCAGTGTTCGCTACAGTAAGTAGCACTGTGTTCTTTTTTTGTTTCTTTTTTTGTATTTTTGACAAACAACGTCTGTTCAAGCCCTTGAAAAGAGACTACTGCCGCCCTTGACTTCTTTTGTCCCTCTTGTTTGCTATTGTTCCTAGGTTTATGGAGACTTTGCATGGAGCAACCCACTGCACCCAGACATATTTCCTGGCGTAAGAAAGATGGAGGCAGAGGTTGTTAGAATGGCTTGCACACTTTTCTATGGTGGACCTGACTCCTGTGGCACAGTATGTTATCAGAAACATATGCTCACACATTGTATAAGCAATACAAATGGATGGAGGCAAATCGCAGATTGATTTAATTTAAATAACTCTTTTCCTTTTTTGTCCAGGTTACTTCAGGGGGAACTGAGAGCATACTGATGGCCTGCAAGGCATACAGAGACATGGCGTATGAACGTGGTGTTAAACACCCTGAAATGTAAGAGGAGCTTTACTAGATATGGTTGAGGAGTAACGAAGAATGGCTTTCATATAATAACAACTTTTACTTTCCTCTAGTGGTATAGAATTACTGCAATCGTGTGGATTGCAGTAATAAGTCCCTGAATCCAGCTGATTCAGGGACTTCTAATTTTCGTTTACATGTGCTCCATATTTGTTTTGGCTATAGGATAATTAAGATTTCTGGAAGCTTAACAGCGTAGCCAGGACAAAATTGGTGAAGTTAACCAAAAGACAAATTCCAGGGTCCACTGGGAAATGAATCTCATAGATATTTTGATATGTTTTGTGAACTTCTTTCAGTTTTAATGCTCAAATAAAAATGAATCTCATTGTAAACGCAGTTTCTTTCTCAGAACTCGAAACTTCTTTGTCACCCTAATATCTCACCTTTTTTCTTGTATTTATCACATACATTCTGAATCATGAAACTTGTCAACCCTGAATAACATTATATGACAGCACTGTGCTTAATTATGGTCATGCCAATACATTTGAATTTCACTGCAAGACATGGGACAATTTTAGGTCTTGTTCTTGACTGTGTCTTCTACTGAAGCGCTAACATGACTTTTGTGTTTTCCACTTTTGTGCAGTCTTGCACCTGTGAGCGTCCACGCAGCCTTTGACAAAGCAGCACATTACTTTGGGATGAAGCTTGTTCACATTCCCCTTGACAAGAAAACTATGAAAGTAGACGTGAAGGTGAGGATCCATATGCACAGACAGGATGTGCTAACTGAGTGCTATTCCAAGATACAAGTTATTCTCACGTTGTTTCTTCTCTTTTAAGGCTATGAAGAGAGCCATCAGCAAGAATACCGCCATGCTTGTGTGCTCAGCGCCTCAGTTTCCTCATGGAATCATAGATCCCATTGAGGAAGTGGCCAAGGTCAGAAGTGAAAAAAATTCCACAAATTGGGTTCTGAGATGTAAACGGGGAAGTCAGATCTTTGACACTTTCCTTTGGTGTGTTCCAGCTTGCTGTGCGCTACAACCTTCCGCTGCATGTGGACGCCTGCCTGGGAGGTTTTCTCATTGTGTTCATGGCCAAGGCTGGTTACCAACTCGCCCCGTTTGACTTCAGGTTAAAAGGTGTTACCAGTATCTCTGCAGACACCCACAAGGTAAGGAGTGGTTGATTATTCCCCTCAAATCAGTGCTGCTTTTCTTGTTTAGTTCTTAAGATAAAGATAATAGACTTAGACTCAGTATGTAGACTCAGTATAAGTATGTTTAATGTGATAGTCATGAAATTGAAAGACTGTGTGTGTGTGTGTGTGGCTTATGTTACTACATTCCTCTCCAGTATGGTTACGCGCCCAAAGGTTCCTCGGTGATCCTCTACAGTGATAAAAAGTACCGTCACTACCAGTACTTTGTAGCTCCAGACTGGCAGGGGGGGATCTACGCCTCACCCTCTGTTGCAGGCTCCAGGCCTGGGGGAATCATCGCTGCATGCTGGGCGACCATGATGCACATGGGAGAGAATGGATACGTAGATGCCACCAAGAAGATCATAAGCACAGCACGCAAAATCAAAACAGAGTAAGACACATAAAAAAACACTGGAGCTCTTGAACTACATCATTTATCTTTTCGCCTCCCAACATTGTTAATCGTTTCTGTTTGTTTTTTATTGACAGAGTCAACAAGATAAATGGTGTGTTTGTGTTCGGGAATCCAGAGGTATCAGTGGTGGCAATAGGCTCAGATGTCTTTGATATTTTCCGTCTGTCTAATGCGCTGACGTCAAAGGGCTGGAACCTGAACTCACTGCAGTACCCATCCAGGTACATATTTAAAAAAAAACAAAAAAAAAAACTATTAATTACTAACTTACTACTATTTCTAACTATTAATATTATAATTTAATCAACAAAACTACTATTATGATAAACAGTCAGGAGGAGTGTAACAACTGTATGACCTTCTCTTTCACAGCATCCACATTTGTTGCACACTTTTGCACACACAGTCAGGCGTCGCTGATAAGTTTATCCGTGATATCAAAGAGCAGGTTGCCATCATCATGAAGAACCCCAAAGAGAAAACCACAGGAATGGTGAGCTAGTTCTGCTTACTCACTTTGCATTCATACACTGAATATATAGTACAATGTTTAGGAGGACCTTAACTTGTATAACACTCTACCAGTTCTTTAAAGGGAAGTCCATGCTTTAAGAATAAAATTGTTTAGAGAAGATGCAATGGAGTATGATAGCACAAGATAGGTGTTGGCTATTTAAAGCAATAATGGCAGCTGACCCAGTTCTTGGAATCAATACCTCACCATTTTGCTTAAATGTTTCACAATCACAAAACGTGACTTGTTAGGTTTTGCTGGAACATGTTGCCTGTCTATCCCAGGGCCACCACACAAATACACACCTATGATTTTCAGTTTACGGTAGTTTCCAATTCAGCTGACCTTCAAGTCTTTGACCTGTAGGAGGAAACCTAAGAACCCAAAAGAAAAGAATATTCCACCCTGTCAGTATGTATTCAACATTCACATCTATCATTGAAGCCAAACTTCAGTTTCCTTTTTGGATAGTTTGCATGTTGAGCCATGTGTGAGATTTCCATTTGTATTAATGCATGATAAACCAGGGCAGGCGCTGTGTCAGACTGTGAAAATCCCTGGGCTTACGCAATTACACTTAATCTATGATGAATGTGTACAGCTCAGAGAAATAAATGATAAAAGTCATGCTGGGAGATGTAGAAGAACAAAAGTGTAAGTAGTCGAGGCAGGTTTATAAGTGGTTACACCAAGAAAAGTAATCCTCAAATATTTCCTCAAATGCACTGAACACAACAGAGTGGTGATAATCTATTAGTGTAATAGGATATGAGTGTGTGTTTTTGCATGTGAACTCACTTCACACCTACTGTTTCAGGGCGCGATCTACGGTATGGCCCAGTCAATCCCAGACAGATCTATGGTGACGGAGGTCTCCAGAGGTTTCCTGGACTGTCTCTACAGCACCGAGGTGTTCAAGTCAAACACCAGCCACATGAACGGCAAAGCCCACTGAAGTGGCATTAGGCCCATCCTGACCTGAAGCCACCGCAAGCAGGGAAACACGCTCGCTTCCTCCCAGAGCTCTGTGTTAATCGCTCAACGGTTGCCTTATCTGCATAGATCTTTGAAGCACAAGCCATCATCACGTTAATCAGCCTAGAAAGAAATCGCTTGCAACACTATGCCGAAGTGGCTCAGAGAAGAAATGAACAGTTCTAGTCTTTTCTTTTGATTTCATTAATGTAGTGCACGTTTGTCTAATTTTATTTGTTTTAAAAGTTCATTTCAATTTTAGCTTTCATGAAATGCATATGTTTGTCATAATCTCCACTGATAGCATAGAAAAACCTGTTTTTGTTTTCTTTTTATGCCGAAACATTTCAGCTTCTGCCATCACTTCCTCACTATCTGTGACTCGGCAAAAGCACGCACCAATGAAAGCTTGTTAAAAGTGCTTTGCCGCCCTCTAGCATGAAACCTGATGTACTGCTCTAGACTGGCCCTACCATGTGGAGGCCTGTGGGAGGTGTACGTTGTCATTATTATGTAATAGTTCTCTGGAAAACAGCATTTTTAATGTAAAAGCACTGCAATGCCCTGACAAGAACATATCAGGTTAATCTGTTAATCACTTGAAACTACAATTCTGATGTGGTAGAAGTTTGTCTGTAAGCATGAACATGCATGTTCTTGTTTGTTAGCACTTAGAATGATGACGTTTATTCTGTTTTACGTCTGCATTCGGGGTCCATCTTTTGTAGACGGAGGGAGAATGATTTGGACATTGGGAGCTTTTAAGGTCATTAATATTCAATAAAATTGTATTTAAATTGAATTTAGGGAGAAGTTGAAAGCAGGGCATGAACATTTTTATAAGCAGCTTGTGGAATCCAAGTCCAATCAGCCACTTTGGTTATTTTATTGATTGTTTTTCAGAATTGGACTAGGGCTTCCACATAGCAGCTGTCTTGTAAAGTAAGGCAATCAAATGTGACATATTTTAACAGACTGGACTGAAGACTGTTTTCCAACCCTGGTCTACTGTATATTATCAAAAAGCAGAAACTCAATATTTCCTTTATAGAGTTTGCGTAGAGTCACCTGTCTACCACCTTGTTTTAATAATTTGTCTCCTAATTCAATCTACCTCAGTTTCTCCTCAATGCAAATGTCATTATTCATGTTCACATTCTAACAGGGCAACATAACATAAACTTCACAATGTTAGGGTATTTGACAAACTGTAAAAAAGTGTTCTTAGACATACGGATACTGAAAGGAAACATCCACTGTGATGGAGGTTTTTGATCCACAGACAGATGTGATCGTTTTATCTTGGGAGAATCCCACTCTGCTCTGTCCGAATGTGGATATATTTAGGTGACTATCCATTCAGCAGGATATGTACACATTTACTAACAGGTCGACAACTTAATGGTGCATAATGTAACACCAAAAGGACCTTGTGTTGTTCTTTCTTTTATGTGCTTTCCTTTTATTGCTTGTTGAAATTGTGCATTTCCGTGAAATAATTTCCATGTTTGTGCAATACATAACTTTTCCTATTCGTGAATTCACACGAGGAGGAATGGTCTGCTCTGCTATCTATGTAAGAGATCAGTCATTAGAAGAATAGTTTTGAATGACCGCATTTTAGCCGTGTTAGTGTAATTTAACCATTTGTGTGACCACTGGGTGTTTATTGTTACTTAATTTGTGAGTAATTTTTTTTTTGTGAGCGTTTGTGCTTTCAACAGTTGTGTTTTTACGTACTGAGCAGTTTTAAACAGATTAGACATGAATGTGTATTGGTTCTTACATGTACTGGGATTTTTTCATCTTCTAGTCAGTGCCTGGTTAAAAGACTGATGACAGACAGAGGATACCCTCCCGCTTCACACACACACTCACTAATGATTAAAGCTCATACCATCATGTATCCATCCATTCATCCTTAAATACTGTGTGCCCAGTGACGGGGTATGGAAACTTGCGCTAACCCAAAGACTTTTCCATCAATGACTCATCCTGTTTATTTTGGAGAAATATCTGTAAAAATTGTGACGATTGAATGGTCAAGAAATCTCTTTTGAAATAAAAAATTTTAATGCAAAAGTGCCTACACACTGCAACAGATTCTTCAGAGAAAAACCTAAATTGTGTCCTGGTTTGTGTCGTCCTAGTTTGGGGGGGCATTGTGTAGCACCAATGAGCATTCACCTCTGTACCGTCAGAGGTTTAAACTCATGATGAGACAGCACATTTTCTTTCCAAAATCCTCAGGGAGTTGGCTTCGAAGCAGCAACATCATTAAGGTCCAATGGTCGTTAAAATACAGGGGGGACAAAGTAAATATAGTGCAAAAAATACAACCTTACATCAGTCTTAAAAAGTTTAATTTGTAGAGAACACAATTTGTGTGTTTTTAGAGCACTAGATTGCATTATATTGTAAGGACGTTGTGACTTTTGGCCACACATGTACTCTTTGTCATCATGTGAGGATCTGAACGTCCAAGGTTAAACAATTGTTGTTAAATCTCTGTTCATGTCAGAGTGCATCCTGATTTAGCAGATTTATTTTAAGTTAGGAAGCACCTGCTGTTTTCTCCTAGCACATAACACTGTTAACCCACTCAGAGCAGTTCACACAGGTACACCAAAGCAGATGGTCTATATTGTTGTGTTTTCATGTTTATGTTCACAATGAAAAGATCCTCTTCTGGTTTGACAGGGTAAATAACAATTTATAACAGTGTAGTACAATTACAAAAACATTTGGCACATAGGAGACTAATTGAGGCAGAAAGACATATACCATTGTGAATGTTATCTGTAATAACAGCTGGAATGGTTGCTGAGAAATTATTTTAATATGTTTAACTTGATTTTACCATTTACCTTTGGCTAATCTCAATTATTTTAATTTTAAGTACAAAACCCAACAACAACAAAAACATTTTTAAAAACACATTGGACCCTTTGCAGTCTAACACCTATAGCAAATATATTCATAATACATTGAAAGTAACTAGTTTGTATTCTTTGGATTTGTAGGTCACATGCTCAGAGTTAGCAAAGTGGAATGAATAAATGAAGAGCTCCAGCACTTTTCTGTTTTCACTGTTGAAATGACTGACAATGTGTGCTGGTCACATCAGGGACGCCTGGTCAATGAAGGTGGCCAAAGTAATGTCACGCTGGGACAGTCCCCCGCATTCGTGTGTGCTGAGAGTGATCTGGACCTTGGGGAACAAAGGGATATGAAGCAGAGAAGGGAAAACTGTGAATATGACACTACTGACGTGACTAGAATTTTTTTCTAAACTAAATCTGTGTGTTTGCTTTAGCCTAAACATGGTGCTTCAGTGTATATCAGAAAGTGTCCAATCAGCCAAGTCAGATCTGTGCCTCTATCAGCAACAAATGGTTGCAGATAGGGCCAGTTTAAAAAGTTAAACTCATAAAAGCAGTTGATATCTCAGCTGAGGGGAAGGCCTTCAGTGTGTCATTTGAAGTGCAGTTGCAATTTTAATTCAGGTGTAACAGTGAAGTCAGTTAAAGTAAATTAAATGGCAAACGCAGTGTCAATCCAGCACAATTCGCAATAATGTTATCATTTGAAAATGTATAAAAACAACATAAACGTAAACATTTTTTGTGACAATTTTGAAAAAAATGTAGGGGTTCAAATTTAAAAATTGAATTACATGCTTAGCTTATTAAGAAGTTGGGGGCATGGGGTCGATTTTTTAACAAGGGCCTCCCATACAAAAAAGATTTTAGATTTTAAAAACAAAACAAAAATTAAACCTACATTAATTGACTTTTTTCTGCAGCAGTTGTTGTGTAGACAAGGAGTAATGTAACTAATGTGTTTCTGGCCATTTTGTGAATGTAAGTCCAATATATACTCTTTTTTAAAGCTCTGTTTCTGTCCCTTGTAGCTATAAAGAGTCAAATTGAAGCTTTGCTTATACACTAGTGTGAGTTGTAAGTTTTGTGGCAGTAGAAAGTCGTGTTGAATCAGCTGAGTGATTAGGACAGTACTTTGTTAAGGGAGCATCTTTGACAAACTTTATTATGATTACGTTAAAAGATACATTTAGATATTTATTTAAAACACTAATGAATTTGAAGATAAAGTACATGGTCACAATACTGGGATGGTCTTTAGCAAAAGCCACTCAGTACCAAGTCCAACCCCCCTAATGGTTGTAATCTCCTTTGCATGAGTCTTTATTAGTCTTTTATACCTTGTTATAGACATTGAACCACTCCGGATGATGGTCCATCTTCTCTGCTTGTAAAGCCACTCTGGACATGAAACCAAAAGCCTGAAAGGAAAAAACAAAAGTGTGTATTAAAAAAAACGTACAGTTGTTGCTAGTTATGCAGGTTCATATGATATGATATGATATTAGGAACCTGATTGAAGTCTTTAAAAATAAACTCTTTGTAAATGGCGTCCCGTCCCCCAACCTCCACCCACTGAGCGTTGCGTAGCAGGGGGAGGAGGTGGGTCCTCTCCTCCTCAGATAGACTCTGAATTTTACCGGCCTGATAGAAAAGAGCAGAGGTAACAGTACAGCAGATCTGAGAGGGGCAGTTTCACAAACACAAACTGTGATTGGTTGCATAGGATCCCATCTGGAAACAATCAGAGGCTGAATTCCTTGTTTAAAAAAAACTAGCTGGTTCAAAGGTATGTAGTGGGTGGTGCGAGGGGGTGGGGCTCCCTTTTGGTCACTCAGTTCCTAATCATGACACATGATGCGAGGTCACATGGATTTAAAGTTAGAAATGCGTATTTTGTTGAGCCTGCATGACCCTCGCTATCTAAAAATCTAAAGTGCGCTGGGAACACTTTGCAACATTCCCCAAATAGACATGGGATTTTATTGCACAGTCGAGAGAAGGCTTGGTCTCCTCATGAGTGGTCATGCTTATAACCCAAAAGAGCAAACATGTCACTACCATAGCCTGAAACTGAGCAGTGACATCAACAGGTATCATAGCAACACTAATCTGCTCTATATCAGTGGAGCGAACGGGACGCACCCAGACAAAACCCACTGGCTTAAACCCCGTCTATTCATCACACACAGTGGCTTAACGCACACACAGAAACAAAGGAAAAAGTGATTGTATCTGTCTTATCTTGGCTAAATCATGCGGCCACAAATGAAACTCTGTAGTGTATCTATCTGAACATCCATGTTTGTCAGCCTGCTTTAAAACATTAGCTAGCAGAGTTTTGCGCTATGAGAGTGGCAACAGGTGGGTGAGACGGTAAGCAGCCCTGTGTAGCAGCCT